>CAUYRT010074782.1:0-25212 GCA_963574885.1 Lepilemur ruficaudatus
CTCTAAAAATAAACTCCATTTAAAAATAGTGGGACAGGAAACGGGCGTGGTGGCTCACGCCTGTAATCCTAGCACTCTGGGAGGCAGGAGGATCGCTCAAGGTCAGGAGTTCAAAACCAGCCTGAGCAAGAGCGAGACCCTGTCTCTACTAAAAATAGAAAGAAATTAATTAGCCAACTAAAAATATATATAGAAAAAATTAGCCGGGCATGGTGGTGCATGCCTGTATGTAGTCCCAGCTACTTGGGAGGCTGAGGCAGGAGGACTGATTGAGCCTAGGAGTTTGAGGTTGCTGTGAGTTAGGCTGACGCTACAGCACTCTAGCCAGGGCAACAGAGTGAGACTGTCTCAAAAAAAAAAAAATAGCGGGAGAAGATTGTAAAAGGGACCGATTATAAATGTATGGCTCCTTATCAGTCTACAATACATTTTCCCTTCTCTTGCGTGGACAAAAAATGGGATATTTTGGGTAATTCAGGGCTTTGCATAGGTATTGCATTTTCAAAGGATGAGAACACAGTGAAATACTCCCAACACTAAAACCACATGGACCATAATTTAATCTTTAATTTTGTTGTTGTTGTCATTCTCAAAGGCTCTTCAGTGTATTTTGGAGCTGTGTTTCTCCAAGAGTGGTCCAAGGAAAACCTCAGCTCTCTGCATCATTTGATAAAGGTGCTTGTTTTAAAACACCATTTTCGGAGCCCGTATCCACCCTGAGTCTACTGAAAATCACTGGGTGATTTTACTCACACTAAAGTTTGGGACCCACAGTTTTAGAGTACTGAAAGTCATAATGCAAATATTAATTATCATTGCACTCAAGAGATGCAGACATTTTGCTTAAATGAGAGTTCTGGATAATAAAATACATTCACGCACCTCATCTCCTTCAAGTCTTTGCTAAAACATCGCCCTTCCTGTAAGAATTTTCCTGATTTAAAATTGCATAGCACCCTCTTCCCCATGCCACTCACCCTCCCTATTCCTCTCCATAGTACTTACAACATCTAACTGAGCATACCACTTATTTGTTTATTCATTCATTCACTCACTCATTCATTCATTCATTTACTTATGTGACTCCTGTCTCTAGAAAGCAAACTTTACAATGGTAGGTGCTGGGAATACGGCACCTAAGACAGTGTCTGGTATACAGAAGGTGTTCAGTAAATATTTGCACCAAGTTGCCTCTTAGCGTTTGGGCATCATGTCATTTGCCCCACTGTCCTTCTCGAGAGGATTAAAAAAACTATAAAGCAAATTATTCTTTTATTCTTTAAGTGACGCTGTGTGTGTGTGTGTGTGTAGTACCAGAGAGAAAGAGCTGGAACCACATCCTCTAATCTCTTAATTCTGGAGTCTGGGCCAGTTGCTCTAAAGATCATTTTCCCTTAATACCGCTGAGATCCTCAACTACTATGAGGATCATGTATTTACAGCTGCATTGTCCTGTGAGGGCTACTCCTAGAAGCACTTGCTGCCCCTACTGTGAACAAAGTGGACTGGAGCTGTGAGGCTGAGATAAAGCTGCAGTGGGAAAGGACTTCTCTAAGCTGACCCCACATGTGACTCCGCTATAAACCCGATATTGACAAAAAGAGGTAGAGGCTTCCTCCTCTGAGGTCCTGAATGAGGATGCTAATAAACAGATGCTATCTCAAGCTACTTCTTACACAGTCTTGTCTGGCTCTGAACAAATGACCCTCACCCATTTCCTGTCCTCCAAGCCACCTGCCCAACAGCACCAACACACAAATCAATGCCCGTGAACACCTGGAGATCCTCACTCCCTGCACTTCTCCCTGACCCCATTTTTTTTTTTTTTTTTTTGAGACAGAGTCTCACTCTTTTGCCTGGGCTAGAGTGCCGTGGCATCAGCCTAGCTCACAGCAACCTCCAACTCCTGGGCTCAAGCGATCCTCCTGCCTCAGCCTCCCAAGTAGCTGGGACTACAGGCATGTGTTACCATGCCCGGCTAATTTTTTCTGTATATTTTTAGTTGGCCAATTAATTTCTTTCTATTTATAGTATAGACGGGTCTCGCTCTTGCTCAGGCTGGTTTCCAACTCCTGACCTTGAGCGATCCTCCCGCCTGGGCCTCCCAGAGTGCTAGGACTACAAGTGTGAGCCACCGCACCGGCCTCCCCTGACCCCATTTTAAGGTCAGACCTAGCAATGGCCAGTTCCCTAATACTGCAGATGCCCCCTGCTGACCCTCATCTATGTCTTTCTTCCAACACAGCTGACGTTCCAGTTTGTGTTGGGATGCCCCCAGCACCCCCCAGGGGATGCTGAGAAACTGAGGGGCAGAGAAGAGGATGAAAACAGGAAAAACCAAGTTTGTTGCTAGTGTTATGCTCACAGGGTGGCAGGATATACCTGCTGAGCACTCCCAGAAGGTCCCCAAGGAAACATTACTGTGAGTCTCTCACGTGCTTCTAAGTATGGTGGCTGGAGCAGGGGGAGGGAAGGTGTGCTAAGAAGAGGGGGATGGGCACCCTTCCAGGAGTCAGTTATGTCCCCCAGAGCTGCTCTACACATTAATAAAAGGTGGTTGGATACAGGAAGGATGTGAAGGTAGGCGCAAAGGGCTTGTCACCAAGGGTTGTCACTGGGTTACACTGGGTGGATTAAGGTCTAAGGTTGGCAGGGGAGGAGTGGGAGGTGAGTTGGGAGGGATGGGCTTGTGAGACCCCCAGCAGGGATGGGGATGAGGGTGTTGGCTGCCTTAGCTTCCTACTTTGACCCTTTCTGGGTTGGTTTCTTTCTTGGCTGGGTCCTTGGCTCTGATATGGAGAGGTGGGGATAAGAAGAGTGACCCTCAACTGCCCCAGCGATCCAGAATGGACTTTCTCAGGGTTATTGCCAAGCTGGAAAGAGGGAACTTGGGGGGGGGGTTGTGAGGTGGTTCCCGGGAGCAGTGGGTGAAAGTACTGGGGTATCCCAGAAACCAGAAGATGGGAGTGGGGAGCAAAGTGTTAGCCTTCACAGGGAGTAAGTCTCAAAGTGAGATAGCCGGAGGGAAGTAACTCCAAACGCAGCGGGTTCTTCCAATCGGACGGGGTGGAGCTTAGACCCCTGCAAAAGAAGGGGGTCATTCGGAGGGGAAGGTGCACAACCGAGCCAGCGGTTTCCTAAACTGGAAAGCGGTGCCTCTAGGAGGCACTGACTTCTCCCCAGCCTCGGTGGGGAGGGGGCGGTGAGCGTCTGGAACCGGGTTTCCCGAATCCGGACGGACAAGAGTCTGGTTGGGGCTGCCAGGAGTGAGCCAAGGAGGGAGAGAGACTGGGGAGACTCCTCACACTGGGGGGTGAGGGTGGCGGCAAACTGGGAACCCAGGCATGAGGTGGGGGGTTTTCTCAACAGACCATATAGGGTCCACAACCTTGGACGGAAGGATTTGGGGGAACCGAGGGGGGACTCTCAGTCTGGACGGCAAGGGCTGAGGAGGGATTGGGGACACTGATGCGGTTTCTACTGGGGTGCTGAGGGAGGCTCCCCACCCGCGACGCGAGGCACTGAGAGGGTTCCCCAAATTTGATATGGGACACTGGAAGTGGACTGAGGACTCTAAATTAGAGCCCTGGGGTGGGGGGACTCTTAGGTTCGGAGGAAACTGGGGGCTCCGAGGGCGGCTTCTCGCTCCTACCGGGGAAATGGAGGGATTCTCACCAGTTGGAACGTGTGAGGATTTGGGGGCACTAGGGCTATCTCCCTCCCGACCCAGGGAGATGGGGGGATCTCTTAATTCTGGATAGCGGGGACCAGAGAGGGAGGACTGGGGGGGGTCCCCGATCCGGAACCGAGCTACCTTGAAGGCACCGGGAAGCGCTTCATTCCGGGAGGGCGTTCCCGCGGCCGGGCCCCCGCGCTGGGGTGGGTGGGGGGTGCGGCCGCACCCTGGTCCCGGCCCGCACCCGGATTCAGGGGTCTCTCTCGGCCCCGGGGGCCCGGGAGCCCCGCGGGAGGGGGGTCCCGGCGCCGCCGCCTCCGCGGGCGCCCGGGCGCGCGGGCGAGCGCCCGGCTTTATGCGCGCAGGGCGGCGGGGGGAGGAGCCGGCAGGTCGGCCCCCGGCGGGCCCTCCCCTCGGCCGTCCCCGCCCGCCCGCCCGAGCGGGGTCGGGGGAGGGGGCAGCATGGCCTGTCCGTCCGGCCCCCTTCGCCGCGCTCCTCATCTGCCCCGCGCCGAGCGCCGCCGCCGCCGCCGCTCCGCTGCCCGCGCCGCCCGCGGCTCCCGATGGAGACTGACGCGCCCCAACCCGGCCTCGCCTCCCCGGACTCGCCGCACGACCCCTGGTACGGCCCGGCCCGGCCCGGCCCGGCCTGCCTGGCCCGCGCCCGCCCCGGCCCCGCCAACATGGCCGATCCGGGTCGGGCCGGGCCTCCCCGGGGCCCGGGCCCGCGCCCCCTGCGCCCTGGCGCCCGGCGCTCACGCGGGCCCTTTGTGTCTCTCCTCCTCCCGCAGCAAGATGTTCATCGGGGGACTCAGTTGGCAGACTACGCAGGGTGAGCGAGCTCGGGAGCGCCCGCCGGCCCGGCAGGGCACCCTGGACCCCCTGGCGCCCCGGACCCGGACACCCCAGCCCGGCCCTGCGCCCTGCTGACCCCGGGCGCCCTCGCGCCCTCTTTCGCGCCCCGCCCGGGGACCCCGAGAGCGCAGGGCGATCGGCAAACGCACACGGCCCAGCGGGTGGAGGGGAGCAGAGGAGGGTTCCAGGGGGCATCGGGGGGTGGGCTGGGCCCCCGGGACCGGCCGGCGGCAGCGCCAACTCCGCTCGCACCTGCGGCTCAAACTTTTGTGAGGCTGCTCCCGGAGCGGCGGGAACCCGGCCGGAGCCGTCCCCCCTGCAGCCGGGCTCGGCCCTCGGTTTCCCGGGGCCCCGGTGGGCGCTAGGAGGCTCAGCGGGAGCGGGGCGAGGGCGGGAGGGGGGCGGCGGCAGCGGAGAGCGCGCGGGCAGCTTGGCGCGGGGGCGGCCGGGCAGCTCCGGGGTCACCGGGGGCAAAGGACGGGGGGGGGGAAGGGCGCGGGGGCCCGGGCTGGTCCGAAGGCGGGTGTGTGGTTACAGAAGGGCTGCGCGAGTACTTCGGCCAGTTCGGGGAGGTGAAGGAGTGTCTGGTGATGCGGGACCCCCTGACCAAAAGATCCAGGTGAGCCCCTCACCCCCTCCTCCTGCTCCCGGCTCGCCCCCCTCCACCCGCCACTCACTGCCTTGTAACCATCTGCCTCTCCCTCACTACCGCGCGCAGGGGTTTCGGCTTCGTCACTTTCATGGACCAGGCGGGGGTGGATAAAGTGCTGGCGCAATCGCGGCACGAGCTCGACTCCAAAACAGTGAGTGGCCCTCAGGGCTTCGGGGGTCCTTTGGGAGAGGGAGGCTGCCGGAGGAGAGGGTCAGGACTCTCCCCAGGGGACAGTTGGACTGGGTCCGTGAGGAAGGAGGGAGTTTTCTGAGTAAGAGGGCTGCCATGCTCTGAAACTTTGTCACTAGAGTTGGGGGGAGAGGGAGGAGAAAAATCCCAGGCCTGGGATGAGATGCTACGTGCCCCCTCCCCTAGTATGGGCGAGGGAAGAAGCCGCTGCCACCCTCTTCCTATAAGTACTAATCTTGATGCCTCAGAGCAGAGCTTGGGGTGGGGCTAGGTCCCTCCCCTAGCCCAAATTGGGTGAGTCAGGGTTGCAGTGACCCACCCGGTGGCTTCTCTGAACTCTAGTATTTGGCTCTGCGACACCCCTCCAACCCTTCATTCCAGACCAATGGCAAAGCATCACTGAATCTCCCTTCCTCCCTTCCTCCTCCCCGCCCCACCCCGACTTTTGGTCAATGAGCTCCTTGCTTTGTGTGGAAGACAGGGACCTGCTTTGCCCAGGAAGGGGATTTATGAGACGGGGCACAAGCTTGCCTGGAAACGAGCCTTCTTCAGACTAGATTTCAGGAGAAGCTGCTTGTTTGGCATTCAAACTCCTGGAACATTTTGCTTCTATCTATCTCAGTGCTCCCCAGTGTCTTAAACCCTGCAGGGGGCGCTGGCCAAGGATTGGCTCAAGGGGAGAGGAAGAAGAGAAAGTCAGGGGTTACTTTGTGATGGGGATGTCTGTCTGCCAGGGGGCTGGGACAGCGTGCGCGCCTCTCTCCACACTCCCCCACTCTCCCCCAACCCTGGGCCTCCCTGCTTGGGTCAGTCACTGGCTCCTGTTTACCTGCAACAATAGCTGGTTGTGCCCAAGAATTTGTTAAATTACCGCCTGTCCCCAGCTCCTCTTATCTCTGCCCAGTGGCTTCCACTCTCGCTTGCAGTAATGAGCAAATGAGGCCAGGCCTCAACTTTGCCGGCTCTGAAAGGATCTTCTTGGCGCTGCCTGAGTGACCCAAGCTGGAAATGGAGAGACAGTGGCCTATTGTTTTTGGTGATTATCTGCCATCAAGCTGCCTGTTCTCCTACCATCCCCTGTCCTCAGAATGCACGGATGGCTTCTGCAGTGCTCAGGAAGCTGAAATTTAGGGGCTGGGGCTGGGGGCAGGAGGAGTGGAAGATGGATAAGAGGAAAGAGAAAGAAGGAGGAAGGAGGGTGAGATGAATATCCTTAGGAGATTGAGACTGAGACTCGCAGGGGCAAGGGCTTTGTCTGTGTTTGGCGTCCCTGGCCTTGGCAAGGGGGTGGGAGGAGGTTTACTGTGGGGAGTCTATTTTGGGTTCTAACTTTCACCTTTTATTTACTCGTTGAGTTTTATTTATGTTGCCAGCTGTGAGTCAGAGTGGAGTTGGGGTGTGTCAGGGATTGGGTGTCCATGGGTCTGTGGGTACGTGGCTTGGGTACCGTCTCCCCATCAGGGTCTGGGCAGGGGACTGTCTGTGGTGTGCCGGTGCGTGGGAAGACTGCTTCTGGGAGAAATAGTAGGATGAAAATGTCCATAGAGGTATAGAATCAAAACTTGAGACGGGGTAAATGGGCCACTGTGATTTTCCCTGGGGCCCAGTGGGACTTCGCAAGAGAGGAGTCATTCATTGTCCTAGCATTGATTTGGGAGGTTTCATTTCTGTGGACAGATTTGGGGAGCCTCTAGGAAGCTGGTCTCTGGTCTGTGCCATTCAGGCAGGGAGAAGCCAGAGCCAGTTGCCCAGAACGAGGCTGAGTTTTGAACGGAAGGAACTTTGGGAAAAGATAGATCTTTCCTGCGATTGGCTGGTGAACTTATGAATGATGTCCACCCATGTGGGTGGCAAGAAACTCTGGCATGACCCAGCCTCATAGGCCCTGTGTTGATCACAGTGTGGCATGCCCTGTCTTTTGCTGTTTGTCACTACGGCTACAGTACCCAGGAGCACGCAAGTGCATCTTGATTTATCCCTCCGGTTGTTCACAGCCAAGGGCAAAGGTGGCCTGCTGGTAATAGCACCTTTGTTTGTGCAATGAAGGACAGTTCACAAAGGGCCGCTTTCACCCACGTTATCTCATTTGATTCCCCACAGTCAGTTGCCCCTGGGAAAAGCAGGTGTTATTGTCCCCACTTTGCAGATGGGGAAACTGAGGCTCAGGGGGTTCAAGTGAGTTACCAAGATCACAAGCTTGGCAAGAGGCCCAAAGTTTCTAAGTTCAAGTCCCATGACCTTTCATGTCACCAAAGACCACACTCTGCTTTGCCCAAGCCTGGCGGCATTATCAGGGAGCTGTTTGCTCGGAGCCTCAGGAGGGCTGTTAGCTGTTGATAGTATTGGGGAAACAGAACTGAGCCTACTCCTGGTGATTATGAACTCTCGTCTTATGGCCTTTTGCAGAGAAAGAGGATTTCCATTCACATTCATTTCTATTATTCCAAAGCCGAATTGCTGCCTTATCTAGACAGGTATCTGGGTGAAGTCAGCTGAGCAAGGAAGGCCCTCCACTCACCTGCTGGAGGAATAAAACTATTGGAGGAATAAAACTTGGCTTGCTTTTGTTGCTTTTGTTGTTTTTGTTGTTCTTGCCGTGAGATAGACAGCATCATAATCTGCAGATCACTCTTTGAGGTGGGTGTTACTTGCCCATTTTGTAGGCGAACTTGACCCCGAGGCTCAGAGAGCCCAAATAACTCCATGGTCTTACAGCTGGGAAGCGGTATAAACAGGATTTGAACCCAGCAGTTTGGTTTTAAGGCCTAAATGCTCAACCACTACACTTTCCTGCCAGAGGCTGTTGTGGTTTCTGTCGCCTTTGTGTCCTGGGACAAGAGGGGTCCTCAGGGCTGAAGGCTGTGTGGTCATCCATTTGAAGTGCGATAACCAAGGCCCCTTCTCCCTTTCCCTTCTCTTCCAGATTGACCCCAAGGTGGCCTTTCCTCGGCGAGCACAGCCCAAGGTAGGTGTGTTTGTGTCTGGGAAGAGCTCTAATATCACAGGCAACTCTGGGCAGTGGTTTTCCCAGCATTCCCTGCTATGGAAGATGCTTCTTAGAACCAACCTCTGGAGTATTTCTGGAATGGGCTGGGGTGGGAGGAGGGGATTCTTGATGTCCTTGCTCTGTGGCCTGAAGACATTGTGCGTCTTTCTGTCTGAGCTCTGGGGTGGACTGGAGAGGGGCTGCATGTGGTAGGAGAAAGGGGGTCCCTCAGGATTCATTGTCTTGTATTTGAAAGCAGTACAGTTTGGAGCCTGAGTCTAATTCCAGCCTCATAGATCACAGCCTTGGTGCCCAGGGCCGCAGGGGTCAAACACAGGACAGACTTAGCCCCTGGGGCTGAGCTAGATTCAGACTAGGGAGCTAGTTCAGATGCCCTGATCATCCTCCTACCTCTGCAGAGGGAGAGGGGACCACAGAGTCTGTCACCTGTTGTCTTCCAGCTTAGGTTTCTCTGGCCGCTCTCTCAAGTGCTCTCTTACCCTGGTGTTCTGGCGAGTTTTCTTGGGGAGAGGGACAGGGTGTGCAAAAAATGGATTTTTGAACACTTGGCCAATATAGTACTCAAAACTTTTGGTGCATGGCAGGGGCCTAAGGTTCTATCCCAGGCCACAGGGCCACTAGCCAGATCTTAAATTTTAAGTGACTGAATATAGGGAACAGGAGGAAAGACTGATTCCAGTACAGGGGGTCAGAACCCCTGAGATTGCCGACTTATCATGTGTCCTGGACAAAGTCCCTCTCGAGGTCATCTCGGTTTTTCCCTGTTCAAGAGAGTTGGTAGGAACTAGAGTGCTTTAGATTCTGAGCCAGTGAATTCCATCAAGGCCCCCAGCCCCTGCCAGGGCGAAGGGAGAAGAACAGTTTTTGGAGACAGGAAGGGGACATCTCTGGAAGGGGTCCAGCCAAGGGCCTGAAAACAATTATGGAGCAGGTATTCGAAGGAAGCCGCACCAGGGAGCACATGGTTGGAATTGGGTTAATTCCATTAAGCAGTTTGGTGACAGAAGGTGCTTTAGTGTTAGGATGGGGCTGGGAATTGCCGCGGATTAGCCATGCGCTCCTGGGGTAATTAGGACCATGTGTTCTTCCTAAAACAGGGCTGGGGCCACGGGGCTGCCAGAGGTTGGGTTGGGAGGAGGTTGATGAGGAAAATGTCGGCGTTGAGTTCAGGGAGACCTTGTGATGGGCCTTGGCATCTCCCAGGAGTGCTGGTGGGGTCTTCGAGTTAGGCTGTGGGGCTGGGGCACTGGCCCGCCCCCTTCCCCGTGGTAGTCCTTAGGGAAGGCATTTTCTGGACATAGTCCCCAGGGAGGGCGGCAGGAGGGAGGAAAGCTCAAGCCAGCCAGGGTATGGGGTGCACAGCTGCCCATGACAGGCCTAGAGGCGGGGGTCCAAGGAGGAGCTTGTGTGTGGGGGGGTGGTTCTTCCAAGAGGCTGGGGCCACAGAGAGCTTGTCAGCTGGCATCCTGGCAGGGGGGCCCTGAGCCCCTGCTGGTGGCGGTAGGCCACAGGACTCAGATGCCCACTTTCTCATTCCCTCCCCTAACAGATGGTGACTCGAACGAAGAAGATCTTTGTGGGGGGCCTCTCAGTGAACACCACGGTGGAGGACGTGAAGCAATATTTTGAGCAGTTTGGGAAGGTGGGTCTGATGAGGGTGCTTGCTGCGGTGCTTGCCAGGGCTGTGAACACAGGGTGGAATGTGTCGGTAGCAAGCGGGGTGTAGCCAGGTCATTCCAATTCCTGCAAGAGGTGAAAAGGGGACTGGGTCCTTCTGGGGGGCAGGCCAGGCCCGTCCACCTTTCAAGCTCCTGGCCCGTTTATGGGCCTCAGACTCTGACATCCCCAGGGAGAGGAAGCCACACAGTAGCTATCCCTGTTGTTGCTTTTCCCCTGTATTTTTCTCTTGCTTATCTTCATGCTCCCGAGGGAGGCTGCGCTCCCGCAGCCAGTTCAATCCAGTCGCCCCTTGGCCTCCTGGGAGTTTGCACCTGTCCAGGCCACCAGCGGGCGGTTGCACCTTCCCCCACCCTTCCTGGTGAGGATGATAAGGAGGCCATAAATGTGATCCCCAATGGCACTCAGCACCCTGCTTGCACAGGTGGGGAGTTTGGGGCAGGAGCTGGGGGGGCAGCTGACCCCCTAGGTATTGAGGGGAGCTGGAGAGGGCACCCCCAATCTCTGATCAGGCCCAGAGGACTGGCTCTCAGCTCGGAGGTGCATGGAGCTTTAATTTCTGGGGCTATGAAGAGGTAGGTGTGGCGACATCAGACAATAGGGTGTCCTCTGTAAGGTGAGCAGTATGAACGTCAAGGTCCCATGGGGGAGATGGCAGAGAGGCCCAGGTTTGAAGTCTGGGGGCGGAGGACTGCTGCTTTCTTTTCTTGGGGCGGGGTCCCTGGTCTTTCTTCTCTTAGGTGAGACACGCTAGAGGCTGGGTCTCTCCTTTCCCATCCAGGCAGACCAAGGGGGACGTGGCTTGGGAGCTGGGGGACTGGCTGGCTGGGGGGTCCCCTGGCCCGCGGTCGCTGGCGGTGTGGGGGCCAGAGGCCCCGGCTCAAGGCACCTCCGTGGGGACCCCGGTGCAGGACGGAGGGCAGGTCGGGTGGGCCTGGGCCCCAGAGGGAAGGGCGCTCCTGGGAAGCAGCAGGCCCGGCTCGGCTCCGGCGGGGTGTCTTTGTGTCTGAGCGCCGAGCATTAGAGCTCGCACTAATCTGATCCAGCAGCTGTGATTGGAGGCCGCCTGCCCCCGGGGCCGGCGTTGCCATGGCAACCGGGCCCCAGGAGAAGCCGTCAGCGGCCGCGTCTTTTGTTCGGGCCTAAATCGGCGTTGGCATGTGAAACCGGCCCGGGGAGGCCAGGGGGAGCCGGAGAATAGGCTGCCAGGGAGCGAGGGGGACAGCCGGGAATGCCAAGGGCCCCGCGGCGGGGGGCCCCCCGCCCGGATCGAGGGGCCGCCGCCGAGGGGGGAACAATGGTCAGCCGCCATGGCTGCCACTCAGGCTTAGCGGCAGCCGAACTTGGCGGCTCCCACTGGTCAGCAGGCCTCGGCCGCCTCCCCTCCCCCGCCCGATCCCCCCTGCCCTTGGGTTCCCATGGAGACCAAAGCCTATTAAGGACACTGGGCCGGGAGCCTCCCTCCCCTCAGCTGGCCCTGGGAGGGGACACCGATGGGGGTACCCTGGCCCCCCAGCCATTTTCCTTGCCCCCTGCCCTGGCCTCAACCCCGCTGCCCCACTAGGGGTCTCTGCAGCCAAGGCCCAGTGGCTTGAAGGGTGGAGGACCCAAGGATGGTGGCGTTGCCAGGTTGGGTGGAGGAAGGCAGGAGGGCTGTGGATTTGGGCTGATTCGGTTTGTAGGTCAGGCAGGAACCCAGGGCTGTAGGGTTAGCAAGAAGGGTGTGGCTGGTTCTTCCACTCATTCATTCATTCAAAAAATAATGATTGAGCACAAGTCAAGGTGCTCCATAGGACGATGGTCATGGTCCTGACTGACACAGATGCTGTCCTCGTAGAACTTTCCAACCAGCAGTGTCAAGCTGCTCTCTCCCTAGCATTGCCACTCTCCATCACGTGACTGTGGGCAATAAAATAAAGATAATAATAATAGCCATTATTTATTAAGCACTTATGGTATCCCAGGTACTGTGAGTAAAGAGTGTTACATGCACTATCTCATTTAACTCCTTGCTATGAAATAGACACTATGACACGCATTTCACAGATGAGGAACCAAAGCCATAGAGACATAAAGCCACTTGCCCAAGGTTACCCAACCAGCAAATGCAGGATCCAGGGTTCCAACTCAAGGCTGTCTTTCTCAAAGCCTGTGCTATGATCACAACTGTTCTTTCCGGGTTTCTGTTTTTCACTGGTTAAGGTGGGGGAGGGGGGTAAGGAAGATGTGCTGAACCCCAAGTGTCTGTCCAGTTTGGATGGTCCAGATGATTTGAGATTGGGACTCAGTGTGGGTCCCCATGGGGGGCTGCAGGGCCCCCAGGGCAGGAAGCTCCTTGCGGATGTCATTTCCCTCAGAGATTCTTCAGGGACCTGGCTGCCACCTGGCTGAGTGGGGTCCTGCTTCTCCCCAAGGGGAGTCCGAGGCCTGGTATAGCTCGATGCCTAAGGAGAGCTGGAGGACCACCCTAGTTCAGGGTCTGCCCTTCCCACTTGAATGAGGCAGGAGAGGCCCCTTATAAGGCAAAGAGAGGGAAGGAGAGTGAGGAAGAGGCTGTGAGGGAAGTTTTCCTTTATCCTTTGGATGCCTGGCCATTTGGGGGAGGGTCGGGAGCAGCAAGTGGGGGGATTGGGGTGTGTAAGGCAGCCCCTGATTTATACCAAGGGTGAATCAGACCTTAGCTAAAAGGGCAGGCAGGAAGCACCAGATGCAGGCAGAGGGAAGGAGGTAGGATTTGAGAGAGGAGCTAAGGCCTTTGGCTGTCGTGTATCTAAGGGGATGTCTTGAGGGAACAGCAAGAAGAGGAGTCTGGGGTCCAGGAGAGGGTGGGTAATGAGGACGCTCCCCCTCCTTCAGTTCCTTTCCCCTCCCCCAGACAGTGGGAGGCAAACAGCCCAGGCACTGAACTCTCCTTGCTTTAATTACAGCCTCTAGCAAAAGGAAACCTCAATTAGAGGAAAAGATCTGTACCAGGAGAGGGGAGTCCAGTCTGGCTGCTGTGTCCGCCTGGCCTTTTGCAAAAAGGGAAGAGGCCTTTGCTTCCCCTCCTCCTAATCTTCCTCCCATATTTCCTTCCCTGACACCCACTCTGTGCTTTCTCCCCTACCCCTGCTTGGTCTAGGTCTTGCTGTGTGACCTTGGCCAGGTGACTTCACCTCTCTGAGCCCATTTCCTTATCTACACAGTGGGGGATCTTACCATGCAGGGAATTTGGGGAGGATGATGGGGCAAAATGCCAGGCACATTTTGGCATATTTGGAGCTTAAGAAAGGCAGGCTAGTTCATTGAGAACCTGGTGGTTGACTAGCGGGTGCTGTGGTGTCCAGTGGGGTTGCAGAGGGAAAGTTGTCCCCTGCCTAGGGAGCAGGTACAGAATAAAGCCCAGAGTGGACAAGAGGGGAGCAGGTTGTGGGAGCCCCTGTTCCTGGGTTGTGGTGAGTCCCCTGGTGTCCGGAGGGTCCTCCATGGCAGGCTCTGTTCCAGGTGGACGATGCCATGCTGATGTTCGACAAAACCACCAACCGGCACCGAGGTGAGTGTGGCCCCCTCCCCCTTCGCAGGCTGGGCCCTGTGGTCAGCCAAGGGGCTGCAGGTCACAGCTGCCCTTTCATCTCGCCTCCTGACATCCTATCGCTGACGATCGGCATCCTCTCCCGGGCCTGGCCTTACAGAAGGCTTTTGTCCCGCCGTTTCCTGTGCTAGAAACTTGCCCAATTGCAGACACCCGAGAGGAGCAGGGTAGGAACCCCCTCCCACCACCCCACCACCACCCGAGCCTTCCACCCCTGCCCTGGCTGCTGTCTGCACCTCTGCCGGGGCTTACCCTGTCCCTGGTAACCAGAGCTGAGGCCAGGCCGCCCCAGGGTCAGGCTGACTCTGCAGCCCCAGGCAGTCTGCTCCTGCCCAGTCCCCACCCCCACCCCGGTGCCCCTGAACCTGTGAGCATCTGGGCCACCCTGCGTGCACAGCCTGGTTGTTTTTTTCCCAAGGGCCTTACCTTCTGAGAAATCATTTTCCAGCCCCTGGGGCACACCCAGGAGGAGGCAGGGTTGTTCTCCAGTGGCCTTAGGGCTTTGGGTCTTTTAGTCTGTTTTGGGAATGGGGTACGTGCTGTTTGTGTGTGTGTGTGTGTGTGTGTGTGTGTGTGTGTGTGTGTGTGCGCGCGCGCGGCGCGCGCGCGCACATGTGAGTTTGTCTGCGTCTGATTCATGTGTATCTGGTTTGTCAGGGTAACTGCATGCGTAGATCATCAGTGAGTGTCTGTGTGATGTGTAGGTACCTAGGTGTGCACATGGTATGTTTTTGTGTGTGCCCACGTGTCATGGGCATGTCATGTACCCACATGTCTATGTACATTTGTATGTTTGGGCATGTACACCTTTGTATAAGTTTCAGTGAGTGTGTGCGTTCTTTCTTCTCTGTTTGGAAAACATCTGGGGAATAGAAAAAGCATGTTGAATGTATTCTCGTTGCAGCTCTGCCACTTTCTAACTTGCTGTGTGACCTTGGGCAAATGAGTTCACTTCTCTGAGCTTGTTTTTCTCACCTGTAATTTGGGACTTGAAAACTTGTCTCAGCGGGTAGTTGAGCAGCTCCCAGGCTGTGGGCAGAGCCTTTCATTAACTCTTAGACACTGTCCAGGGAGAGAGGAGCGGGGATATTGGCATGACCTGGGGTTGGCTTTTGACCATGACCTGGTTCTGGTTCTGACCCTGCCTTTGCCCCTTGTCCAACCTCTAGGGTTTGGGTTTGTCACATTTGAGAGCGAGGACATCGTGGAGAAAGTGTGTGAAATCCACTTCCATGAAATCAACAACAAAATGGTGAGCTGGGGTTGGATGGTATGGAGGTGCGGGAAAGCCTCGGGCTCCTGGCAGAGCCGGCCAGGGAAGCTTCGAGGTTCTGGAGGCAGGCAGAGGGGCACTACAGTGAGAGAGAAGCAGAGCCAGTTCTCCCACCCGCTGAAAATCTAGACAGGGAGACAGTATCACATGGTGGTTAATTGGGCAGATGACTTCCCCTTTCTGAATCTCAGTTTCCACATCTGTAAAATGGGAATGGCGGCATAGCACCTCCATCATAGGGTTGTTGTGAGCATTCAGTGAACTATTGCATGCAAAGCCATTTACACAGTGCCTAGCACATAGTGAGCACTTTATAATGATAACTATGAAGTTAATAATAAAGAGATCTGCCAGGGAACGGAAAGGACAGTGACCCTAGGAAGGACTGACCTCTAGGTCTCATTGCAGGTGGAATGTAAGAAAGCACAGCCAAAGGAGGTGATGTCGCCGACAGGCTCAGCCCGAGGGAGGTCTCGAGTCATGCCCTACGGAATGGACGCCTTCATGCTGGGCATCGGCATGCTGGGTATGCGCTAGGCCTGCACCTGCAGCTTCTTTCCGCCCGGGACGGCTCCCAGGACCGGCAGGGGCTGCGTGGGTGTCGCTTCTCTGTGGCCTGCCCTCCTGTCTGAGTCACTGGGCTGGAGTGGGAACTGGGGATCCGTCAGGTCTGGCAGTCCTACCCAAGGTGGGCTGGTTTGCTTGGGGGGTGCTGCCCTCTCATGGTAGCCAGAGGAATGGTCCAACTGCTCCGTAATAATTGGCCCTTCTGTCAATCTGTCCATCCCTCCTCCATCCATCTGTTCATCCAGTTAGTAAATAGTTCCTGAGCAACTGTATATGCCACGCACTATGCTGGGAATTACGACAATGATTTTCCTTGGAACTCTATGGCAGGGAAGACTAATAAGTAAGAAGATAAATAGATTTTAGATGCAAAAGTGTAGGGTGCCAAGGGAACATGAGCATGGAGAACTTCACCAAGACTTAGAAAGCCAGAAAAAAAGTTGCATTTAAGTTGAGTCCGTGGGTTGAGTAGGAGCCAGTGATGGGAGGGCTGGAGAGAAGGGAAGGAGGGAAGTGTTGCAGGCAGAAGGAATAGCACTTGGAAAGGCCCAAAGGCAAAAAGAAGGCTGCCTCTTCTTATTCATTGAACATTTACTAAGCAGCTTCTGGGAGGCTGGACCTGCCCTCGGGGGCTCTTTTTCAAGTGGGAGACAGGAGTCAGTGGGTACTGTCACCACAAAGTGATCGGAGGCTGTGGGAGGCCCGTGGAGACAGCTAAACCCACCTGGAGGCTGCGGAGACTTCCTGGAGGAGGCGAGGGCTGCGATGGGCCTTGGAAGTTGAGCAGGAGTCAGCTGTGCTCTGGGTCCAATACCGAGCTCGGCCCCCTGGAAGCTCCCATCTCCCTGGAGGGATCAGATGTGGACACACAGAAAGGGAACAGGACAAGGAGGGCTTTATAACAAGCCCCGGGGAGGTGCTCTCGGAATTCAGAGGAGGGGGCTTGGTGTGGGCTCGAAGGCCAGGATTAGGATCACGGAACAGGTCGGGGAGAGGAGCCTCCTCCAAATGGGGCACAGTCTTCCTTGAAGTTTTTTTTTTTTTTATCTTTTTATTTGGAAGTAATTCCAAACTCTCAGAAGAGTTGCAAAAATAAAATAGTACAAAGAACATCCATATACCGTTTTGTCAGATTCACCTGTTGTTAACATTTTATCCCATTTAACATTTTTATGCTCTCTATGTGTATATTTGCATGTGTGTACATGTGCGTATGTACACATGTATGCGTGTGATTTTTCCCTAATCATTTGAGGGTTAGTTACATGCATCATAGCCCTTTATTCTTAAATACTTCAGTATGTACTTCCTAAGACTAGGGGTATTCTTTCACGTAACCACAGTTTAGTTATCGACTTCATACATTTATATTGATAATCATATTTTTATCTATTCTATTTTCTATTTTCCAATGTTATCCATTGATCCAGTAATGCTCTTTATAGCATATTTTTGCCCTCCCAGAACAAGAGGCAGGTTAGAATCGGGTCTTGCATTTAATTGTCCTCTTTTGCCTCCTTTGATCTAGAACATTGAGAAAGATTTTTTTTTAAGACGATTCATGAGCTGGTTTCACCACCATTTAAAGGGTGAAAAAAAAAGAGAAAGAAAGAAATCCTCTAACAAATAGTGAGATTGGTGGTTAAGATGCTTGGAGCTAGTCAGATCTGAATTTGAATCTCAATTGCACTTACTAACTATGTGATTTTTTTTCCTTTGGGAAAGCAGAAAGTCAGCACATAAATCATAAGATCAGTTCAGATCATGAACTTAAGTGCTAAGAAAGGGAAAAACCTGGGTGATCTGATAGAGATTGTAACTGATGGGAAGTCAGACTCCCATGGGAAGATGTCTTGGAGTCTTGCACAGAGAGAGGGACTCAGGCATGCTAGGTGGTAGCCACCGCAGGTGCAAAGGCCCTGAGGTGGGAATGAGCTTGGCAAAGTTGAGAAACAGCAAGTGTGAGGAGCAGAGGAGGCAGGGGCAGAGTGCAGGAGTTGAGGACAGGAGTGAGCAGGAGCCACGCACGAAGGGCTTTGGATTATTCTCAGCCAATAAGCATCACCTTGTCAGATACTTACTTATGTCAGTTTCCTTGTCTGTAAAATGGGGCTCCTAATAGTGCCTACCTCTTAGAGTGCTTGTGAGGTTTAATGAGATAATAAAGGGTACAGTGTGCTCAGCACAGGGCTTGGCATGCGGAATGTATTTGGAAGGTACAACTGACTATTACTCATGATACGAGATGGCGCAGGGGAAATGAGTGACTCAGATCTTTCCCCGCTGAGCAGGGTCTGAGCTGTGGGTAGGACATCTGACAATGCCTCCTTGCCCCATCAGGCTACCCGGGTTTCCAAGCCACGACCTACGCCAGCCGGAGTTATACAGGCCTCGCCCCTGGCTACACCTACCAGTTCCCCGGTAAGTCCTACTTGGTATCCCTCTGCTGCCAGCATGTCCCCAGTTCCCGGGCAGTCTGACTCCTCGGGGTGGTATCTGGGGGTGCATGGCTGGGGGTCTGCCTGCTGGAGGCTTGGAAGGAAGGGCATGTCTGAGGAAGGAGGGCCTCTCCCTACCCACCCCCTCCTCAACCCCTCCCCAGAAGCTGGGGACAGGAGCTCCCAGGGTGGCCCTGCATGGCACTGTTCTCTCCCAGGCTGTTCTCTGCCTGCCTCTTCCTGCCTTTCTCTCCACCCCACCCGTCTCCAGGGTTGCCACTTCCACCAAAGAGGGCCTCGGGCTTGTTGGGGGCCTCCCTGAGGGCCTGTGTTGGCTGTGTCTTCCTGGACACACTGACAATGACCAAGTGCTATGGCAGACAAGGTGCCACACTGAGGCCCTAAATGCTGAAAAACAGTTGAAAAGCATTATAATCACCACCCTCATTTCTAATTCAACATAAAACTAACACTAGGGCTTAAAATAAGCATTAGGAAGCCCAGCGAAGTTCTGGACTTTCCCACGATGACTACTCAATGTTGCTTTCTTTGAAATATCAGCTACCAAACTTTTGCAAGGTTTTTTATTTATTTACTTATTTGTGGTCTTATTTATTTGGAGGCTCCCTGAGCACTTGCATCCTCTGTCCCTGGGGCTGTTCAGCTTGGAATCCTTCCTATACATCATGTTATTTAATCCTCCCAGTAATCTCATGGAGGAGGGATGATGACCCCCACCTTATAGGTGAAGAGGTAGGCTCAGAGGGGAAACATGATTTGCCAAGATGACTCAGGTAGGAAGTGGCGGAGTTGGACTCGAACCTGAGCCTGACCTATTCTAGGGCCATTACTTTTCATCAAGCAGCCTCCCCATCAAAAAAAAAAAAAAAAAGGGAGAAGCAGAGGATTCTGGGAGATGTTTTTGGTGCAATCCTAAGCCTTTTAAGAAAATACCCAGAACTGTAGCTTTAGCACGGCCCCACGCCCAGGGTATAGGTGGCAACTCTACCCTTTCTCTCTTTCTGTTTCTCTGTCTCTCTCTGTGTCTGTCTCTTTCCCTTCCCCTGCCTACTGGGAATCATGCTGTCCCCATCCCCAGCTCTTGGGTCCTGTGCATGGCCTGTCCCCTCACCCAGTGTCCCTGTGGGTGCATTTGTCCTCCCTGGGCCATGCCTGAGGGGCCTCCCCTGCTTATTCCTAAGCTGTTTTACGTTTCATTTTAGAATTCCGTGTAGAGCGGACCCCTCTCCCGAGCGCCCCAGTCCTCCCCGAGCTTACAGGTCAGTCGCTCGGATTTCATATACCTCGCAGGCCACACGGGGAGGAGAAAGGGGCCCAGGGACCACCCTGGGGAAAGCTAGCGGGACCCTTTTTTCCTGCCCACCAGCCCTCGGTGTGGGGGCACAGCAGACTGTGCCTGGGCACTGGCCAGTCTGGGTAGCTACATGGCCCTTAAGGTCGGGGCATAGGGCCAAGCCAAGCAGATGGAGGCAGAGTCACTCATTCATCCATTTGGCAAATATTTATCTAGCACCTCTCATGTGCCAGGCACCGTGGCGGCTCTGGGACGCAGCGGGGAACAAGCCAGGGTCTCAAACTCATCACAGCGTGGGCCGGGTGGGGACTCCTGCAGACCGGGACGGGCATGCCTGCACTCGGTGCCAGCCAGCTCCTGCCAGGACGAGATGCAGAGTTGGTACTCTCAGGTCTTGTTTGTCCAGAGAAGCCAGAAACCCAGCTTTGCTTTCGTAGGAAATTTTCAATTATTTTTAAATATCAGCACCGAACTCCACATTTTTACAGTGCTGTGGGCCAAATGAAACCTATCCGAGAGCTGAATCCAGCCCCAAGGCTGCTCATGGGCGACTTCTGGGCAAGTGGGTGCTTGGTCCGTGGGGGCCGTGTCTCTGGCTGGAGGCTCCACGTGGGCCAGCAGGCTCAGCTGCCGCGCTCGTCCTGAGCCCCGGGGGCCGCCAGCACGCGGGCTTCGCTGCCAGGGCTTTCTCTGTCCAACCCGCTTCTCCCTCACCCGCCCCCAGACTCTCTCCCAACCTGGCCGTGTGCGGAGGACGTGAGCATGGACGCTGCTTTAGATGAGATCTTCCTTCCGAGGGGTGCTCAGGGTTCCCCAAAATGGAGGGATGGGAAGGGGGGGAAGAGAACCACAGAGACGGAGGTGACAGAGGCTCTTCCCTGAACAGATGGAGAGGTTGACCAGCAATTGCAGGAGTAGGGTCCTGGAAGGGGGTCCTTGTTCCTCATTTAAGGAACAACTGAAATTATTGGGGACCTATTGTGCATGGGACACTCTGCCAGGCCCTGGGGACAGAGCAGGGACAAGATAAAGGCAGGCCCTGCTCCCAGAGAGGTTGCAATCTAGAGAGGGAGACATAAATATAAATATAAGTATAATATAAGTATAAATACTTGTTATACAAATAAGTCATTCTTTACAGCGCAGCTGCTCTGACTTTGCTCAGTGGAAATGCTTAAATGGGCCCAAAACCAGACCTCAGAGCCCAGCCCTGGCCTTAAAAAACTTGGGGGAAGAAATGTCTCCTTCACAGAGATCTCGGTAGGGGCGGGACTGGGTCCAAGGCTCAGCAGTTCTTGGATGTCTGGGGTCTGAACTTTTCTCTTGCCTTGAAGAAAAGGAGGCATGGGTGTTTTTTTGTCATGCATTCAGTAAATACTTATGGTGTCAGGCACCGTTCCAGGCACTGGGGGTATAACAGTGAATGAGATAGACAAGGTCCCTGCCTTCCTGGAGCTGATATTCTAGAGGAGGGTGACAGTCATACACAAGTAAACAAACGAGAAAATAAAATATATTTTTGGAGGAAAACAAAGCAGAGAGGTGTGCTAAGGTATTACAGTTAGGGGCGGGGGCTGCCTTAGTGAGGGTGGTCAGGGACGGCTTCTTAGAGGAGGGGCCGTCTCAGTGGGAAGGAGCCAACTGTGTGAAGATCTCAGGAAAGACTCCTCAGAGTGCAGGCATCACGCAGTCCTGGATCTGAATCCTTGCCAAGGATGTTCCGGGGCCTTGCCTGGGGTCCCTAGCTTCAGGTCTACTTCCAGTTCAGGGCCAGGGTCACACCAGGTGCCAAGGGGCGCCTCTTGGAATGGGAGATCCTCACTCCTCGCAGGGGCTGCCAAGGCCAGAGCTCAGCAGTAGGGGGCGCTCACCTCTCAGCCCAAGGAGCTTCAGGCTCAAGCCCCACCCGGTTATTTAAGCAGAGGGCCCTTCTGCTTCTTCAGCTGACCCATATTAAACACCTGCTGTGTACAAGGCGAGGCGCTATGCACTATGCAGGTGAGGGCAGACAACAAGCAAGGGGATAGCAAGGTGCCTGTGTCTGCAGAGGGCATGACAGAAAGGGGCCGAGGGAAGCTGGTGGAGGGAGAGGTTGCTTCTGGCACGTGCCCGGGGAGGCCCGTCCTGAGGGGTGCTCTCGGGAGGAGGGGCGAGGGAAGCAGGGCGGGCAGTGGAGACGCCACAAAGCCACAGCCTCCACTGGGGCCCAGCCTCAGCCTCACCCTGCAGGGGGATCTGGTGCCTGAATCGCACCAGCGTCCTCCCACCTTGAGACAGCAGGCCCGGCTTGCTGTCCCTCATGAGAGTCAGTCACCAGCCACAGTCAGCTGGCACAGGGACAAGAGATGTCACCTCCTGAGTACCTCTGGGCTCAGTGGCCCCGGTTCTGCCAAAGGAACTCTGGAAAAGGGGGCAGCTTCTAACCACACATACAGCAGCTGGGTGGGGCGCCCTGCCCCCACCCTCTGTGGGTTTGGGGTTGTTCAAGTGTGTCCCTCGAGTCCAGGGGAGAAACTGAGGCTGAGCTGCTTGCTGTCTTCTACTATTTTCCATCCATTCCACGGGGCAGGACACAGATGGTGGTCCAAGGGCAGCTCTTTCTGCCTGGACCCTGGGGCCACACCAACCCCTTTGAGGTTGGGTCCAGCTGGAGAGGCTCGGCCTAGAATGTAGGGGTCTTCTTCCCGCACCTCCGCTCCCGCGGCCACGCTGACGTGCCCGTCCCTTTCCTTTCAGCCATTCCTCTCACTGCTTATGGGCCGATGGCGGCGGCGGCGGCAGCAGCAGCTGTGGTTCGAGGGACAGGTGAGGCCTTCTGGGGTGCAGAAAGCGAGGGACGGGGGTACAGGGAGCAGGGAAACCCAGAAGGGAGGGGAGGTGGCTGCCACCACCACCCTTTGCAGAGAGACTCCTTTACTTGTTCACTCAGCAAGTATTAACTGGTCACCTACTGTATGCTGGGCATCATGCCCGCACTGGCGAGCCAGCCAGGAAGGAGACTGAAGGGGTCTCTGTCCTCCAGAGCCTACCGGCTGGTGGGGCTTCGGGTATTCAAAAGGCAATAGTACTGACAGCCGATGCCGTGAGCTCCCAGCGGGGGGCTTTGGGGAAGGCCAGGGGACACACCCAGGAGGAAGGGGTTCCTCACTCTGGATGTGAAGGCAGAGAAGAGGAAAGTGTTTCTGGCCGAGGGAACAGCATGTGCAAAGTCTTGGAGGCCAGTGAGTGGGGGAGAGTGCAGGGGTGGGGCGTGGGGAGGCAGAGGTGCAAGAGCTGGGTGCCAGGAAGACAGTGGGCATTTCAGTGGTCAGGCAAGGAGCTGTGGCCATCTGGGCTGGGATGGCAGGGGGCATGGACTTAGAGAGATCTCCAGGAGCTGGAGCCCCGGGACCTGCTGGGATGTGGGGGTCAAGGTCAGGGTGGGTGGAACAGGTTCGAGGGGGTGCCGCGGGGCAGCAGTGGGCGCCAGGGCTATCACTATCTTCTTTCTGGGTTGCCAGGCTCTCACCCCTGGACGATGGCTCCCCCTCCAGGTTCGACTCCCAGCCGCACAGGGGGCTTCCTGGGGACCACCAGCCCTGGCCCCATGGCCGAGCTCTATGGGGCGGCCAACCAGGACTCAGGGGTCAGCAGTTACATCAGCGCCGCCAGCCCTGCCCCCAGCACCGGCTTCGGCCACAGTCTTGGGGTGAGTGGCTAGGCCTGGTGGCCTCCATCTCACACCCCCACCCCCACCTTGGGAGATCCCAATGTTGGGGGAGGGAGAGGTCTTGTCTGTTTTTCGGGAAAAAGGAGGGTGAGGGAGGATGGATGGAGAAAGAGTCCCTAGGGGGAATAGTGGGGGTTGTCATTTATCCAGTTGGCACCTGTCATCACCCTCTGTGTGCCAAGCACTAGTGGGCTCTGGGGTTGTACAAATGAGCCACATACCGTCTGTGCCTGAATAGAGGTTAGATTCCAGCTTGGGGTGCCCTGGTTTTTCCAGGATACCAGTTATGTGCAGATTCCCAGGCCCTACCCTAGAGAATCTTCTAGCAATGTGGGCGATTTGAACGGGTAGAGAGGGGTCTCTGCTTCATCTGAGGTTTCCTATGGAGAGAGAAGGATCTCCTAGGCTTTCTCTACTTTTCCCAGGAATCTAAGAGTCAAATCCCTTTCTTTTCAGGGACCCTTGATTGCCACAGCCTTCACCAATGGGTACCACTGAAGCAGGGGACGGTGGCAAGAGGTGAGGAGGTGGGGAGGGGCGGGAGTGGAGGTGGCACTGGGGGAGCTGGTCCTGGGCTGTCCAGTCTGGGACACAGACCCCAGCCCTGCCCTCGGGAACCCACAGTCCTTGGAGAACACAGACCTTTATACCAGCAGTGGTCAATAAACATATGAAAAGTCGCTTAACCTGTGACATTTTAAAGTATAAATCAAGGCTGGGTGCAGTGGCTCTCACCTGTAATCCTAGCACTCTGGGAGGCCGAGGCGGGCGGATCGTTCTAGGTCAGGAGTTCGAAACCAGCCTGAGCAGGAGTGAGACCTCGTCTCTACTACAAATAGAAATTAATTGGCCAACTAAAAATATGTAGAAAAAACTTAGCCGGGCATGGTGGCACATGCCTGTAGGCCCAGCTACTTGGGAGGCTGAGGCAGAAGGATTGCTTGAGCCCAGGAGTTTGAGGTTGCTGTGAGCTAGGCTGGCGCCACGACACTCACTTCAGCCTGGGCAACAGAGTGAGACTCTATCTCAAAAATAAATAAATAAATAAAGTATAAATCAAAATAGCAATAAGGCCTCACATTCTACCTATCAGGTCAGCAAAGAATTTTTAAGACTGATAATGCCCAGCATTGGTGTAGGTATAGGGGAGACAGTGGGCGGGTGCACAGGCTCAGGGTTTCCAAGGGACAGTCTGGTAACGTTTGTCCAGATTTCAAACACTTAAGCTCTTTGACCCAAGAATTCCACTTCTAGGCATTATTGTTTAAAATTGCAAATAACTGAAATGCCCATGGAAAGGAGCGTGGCTAAATAAATTTAGAGCATATGCATCTGATGGATTGTTACACAGCTTTTAAAACAGGATACTGGCCCAGTGCTCATGCCGGTAATCCTAGCACTTTGGGAGGCTGAGGTGGGAGCATCACTTGAGGCCAGGAGTTCGAAACCAGCCTGAGCAAGAGTGAGACCCCATCTCTATGAAAAATTAGAAAAATTAGCCAGGTGTTGTGGTGCACACCTGTAGTCACAACGACTTGGGAAGCCAAGGCAGGAGGATCACTTGAGCCCAGGAGTTTGAGATTGCAATGAGCTGTGATGACACCACTGTGAGACCTTGTCTGGAAAAAACAAAAACAAAAACAGGATACCGTTGCCACACAGGACCGTGTCACAGTCATCACAGTGTGTATCCAGATGGTGAGGGACTGTACAAACAGGGGTGAGGGATGGTGAGGGATGTTTTGTTCACTCATTCATTCAAATGTTTATTGAGCCCTATTCCAGGGAAGGGAGGGGTGAACAGATAGACAAGGCCATCTCTCATTCTATAGATGAAAATCAAGTGAACAAATGACATAATTCCAGATGATGTGTGAGGAGGGCTGTTTTAGATTAGTGGTTCAAAGAAGAACCCCTTCTTTGGGGTTCTCAGCGACAACCTGAGCGAGGTGACATATTTTATATAAAATTTATAAACCCAGCCTTTCAAAACGTAGGGAAAGAGGCCAGGCGCGGTGGCTCACGCCTGTAATCCTAGCACTCTGGGAGGCCGAGGCGGGTGGATCGCTCAAGGTCAGGAGTTTGAAACCAGCCTGACCAAGAGCAAAACCCCGTCTCTACTAAAAAAAAAAAAAAAAATACAAACAAATTAATTGGCCAAGTAAAAATATATAGAAAAAAATCAGCCGGGCATGGTGGCACATGCCTGTAGTCCCAGCTACTTGGGAGGCTGAGGTAGAAGGATTGCTTGAGCCCAGGAGTTTGGGGTTGCTGTGAGCCAGG
>CAUYRT010074786.1:0-20733 GCA_963574885.1 Lepilemur ruficaudatus
GAAGAGAAGAGGAGAGGAGAGGAGAGGAGAGGAGAGGAGAGGAGAGGAGAGGAGAGGAGAGGAGAGGAGAGGAGAGGAGAGGAGAGGAGAGGAGAAGGGGGAGAAGAGAAGGGGAGAGAGAAGGAAAGGGTTAGGGTTAGGGTTAGGGTAAGGAATGGAAGGGAGTCATGGACAATATGCACAGCCTGTGTCATGACACATAGTAGGTGCAAAGTGAATGTACTCATAAATTAAATTAATGTACAAATGAGTGAATGAAAGCACCCCAACAATTGAAAGTTGAGTAGAAAAGGACTCAGCCAAAGACTGAAAAAGAATGGTGAGAGTAGAACCTCCTAGAGGTTCCCTAGAGGTCCTCCTAGAGGGAATGGGGTTGTGTATGCCAAGGGAGAATAAAGTTTTGAGACTGGCACTGGATGAAGAGAGGACAAATAAGGCAACAGGAAATTGCACTGAGGGGCTTGGCATCTAGTTGGGTGTTTGAATTAAGCCACTCATGGTAGCAACATACACGATTAACATGATAAAATTAACATGATCATTAATAAACTCCACAAACAGTAACGAAAGGAGAGTAGGGATACTGAGACAGCATCGATCAGAGAAGCTTCTGAAGGAGAGTATTTTGAGCTGGAACTTAAAGGAGGAGAAGCTTGGACTGCTGAGAGGGAGGCAAAGGAAAACACACATAGGTGAGTTGGTCAGCACAGAGGCACAGAGGTACAGAGGCTGAAATTGACTCAAGGAGATTGAGAAATTGGAACATCGTTAATAGTTGGGTTAAGAAAACCTCTCATACTCTCATGCAAACACATTTTGGCACCATCTTTTGCCCAATGTCCCAGTCCGATCACCAGGAGATTGCACTATTGCTAGCACCCTGGTCTTCTCTTCCACCAAGCTCTGCTCCCCAACATTTACCCCAGGGTCAGGAACAAAGTCAGGATGGTGGAGTCTCTTACTCCTCATGTCTTAATTATTACATTTCAGCCAGAGAGAATGCAATTCTTACCTGTTGAAATTCCCACTGTAGGTTTGTAAATATGGGCAGTAAGTGTCAAAGCTGGAAATAATTTGCAAAGGGTTGCAGAAGGAGAGCCTTGTGAATGTCAGGCTGTGAAATTGGAACTTGACCCTGTAACAGTGGTGAGACATTGGAATCTATTCAAAGGAAATGATACAGTGAGAACTGTGCTTTAGAATAGGGAAATAGAAACAGAATTTTGGTTTTGAGGGTCCTTAACCTTTGGGTCTGGATTATTACATGAAAGCTGTAGCAAAACTGAGCCCCAGATCTGACCCCTTTCCTGCTACCTACGCCAAGACAGAAGGTACAGCAAAAAAGAAAGGCAGGAGTGCAGGATGCAGTATACCTGGTTTCTTTACAGCCTCTTGGGCTCTGCAGCCTTCTCCTCTCAGCTTCACTCAATTTCACTGTCATCTCCCATAATTTGGTAGCCAGTCATTCCCAGAAGGGATTTAAAAAATGATCCATAAATGTAAATAAATGTGGAGATAAAAAGTATTCTTATGCCGTTAAGATATCATTGAGGCTGAACAGAGACATTAGAATTAGGATTGACAATCACAAGTTGAGACCATCACCAACCTGAAGGCAAGGTACTGATCCAGAAAATTTTTCAAATGAGAGTCCTGCCCAGATCCCTGAGTCTATGCTTTGGGATTTCTCTCCCAGATGCCTTTTGGAAACCATGGGAGAGAAATTCCAGTGCAGTGGAAAAAGGCCTTCTTCAAAGGATGACTGATTTTCCTCAGTATTACCTTTAGTTTAATCCCCTCTCTTTGGGCTGTTCATCCTCTTGTATATGGTCATCAGGGTGGGAATTTAGGCATGATCATCCTCACTGGGCTCAGTCTCAATTTTTCTGTCTATTCTGCCTAGATTTCTGCCATAAGCCTTCTCCATGATCAGAGTCCTAGCAAAGGTCTTTTCCAAGCACAGTACTGCCTTTCTCTTTCTGGAATCCTGAAGCACAGATGTGCTTCAACATCTTGTGTATCCACAGAGTTCTTTCTTTTGACATCAATTGCCTATGATGACTATGTCACCATCTGTGACACTTTATTCTCCCCAGTCACTAGTCCAAGAGACTCAATTGGCATTTGCTTGAGAAAAACTGTATCTTAGGGCCTCACCTCCGCAGTCCCCTGGCTCTTCTTTTCCACCACCCCTTCTTTGGCTCCTGCTTGTGCTCACTTCGGTTGCATTCCTTCCTAGCTCAAGATGACCTGCTCTGAAACATGACTTCTAGTTTCTAGCTGCCCGATTTCTCTAACACCAATATGACTTTTCTCAGCCTGTGCTATACAACGATCTGCCCCAAGCCCACCATCTTAAGGTGATACTTCCTGGGAAGAGAGAGAGCATTTTCTGGTTCTACACTTGGACATTGTTGTCCCATGCCCCATTAAAAGACCTGAAGAACAAAGTTTTGATAGAAAGTTTTTTTCAGAATTCCATTTGTCATTCTTTTCTTTCTGTTCAGATGAAACATTCGTTAAACATTTTGAAGTGTCACTAGACTAGTTCATTAAAAGTAAACATTTTGTACATCTTCCCTTAATATAGACTGTTTTTGCATTTGATAAAGTTCAGTGAAGTAATACATTTCAAATCAGAGGCATTGCTTTTAATACGCCACCAGCAATGAAAGATTTACTTGATGGAAAGAGGTGTGTTCACATCTTTGTTATTAAAATGTCAATATGCAAATCAGGGCCTGCTCTCTTATTTTTGCTGAGTCTCAAAAATCTCTGCATGACTTGCACAGGTACAAACTTGTACCATCTTTTTCAGCGACATAACGGTTCCTTATATTAATATACCATGAGCCCATGCAGCAAAGTCCATTATACAGGAAACAGGCTCAGAGAGGTTAAATTCCAAGGCCACACAGATGGTATGGTGGTGGAGCTGTAGTACTGCTGGGATTCTCACCTTCCTGTGTCTGTTTCCAGAGCTTGTGCCTTTTCCACTATGTATTTGTGACCCGGGATCAGGGAGAATGCCCATCAAATGGGAATCAGCTTGATCATCATGTGGTGCTTTAAAAGAGCTTAAAATTTTAAGTGGCCTGATTGACCATTTGACTTGCTTCTGACAAAGATTGATTATGAGAGACTTAAACCCCACATGTAGCAACAAAGTCAACATGTTTTCTGAATCAACAATTTGCAGCTTGGAATGTGGTGTTTATTTTAGCTGGAGTGAAATTAAAATACTACATCTCTCCAGCTGTAATGGCAGTCAGTGAGAAAATATGATTTTATACAAGATAGGCTATTTATTTTCTATTCCCGACTTGTTATGAACATACTTAATCTGTAAGCCATACATGACTGGTGCCTGATTTCCTATTGCAACCATTTACACATTCCTTGTGGTATGATAAATTTTAAGTTTACTAGTCCCATCGCTATGATAGTGCACTTCATAGTTCAGGAGACACTTAATGTCCAATTAACTGCCTCCCTGACTCATGTTTTCCTGTTTCCCAAGCCTTTCCACTCCACCAGGAGAAGGCCTCATCCACAACATGGCATTCAAAATCACCTTGACCTCCCTTGAATTAGTGATTAAGTCAAAGACCTTTATTCTATTATCTGTATACCCTTTACATTTATATGCATTCATCTGAAACTTTAGGAGCCTCCAGGTCAGAAACTTTTTTTGCTAAGTCATTTTCCATTGTATGATTGTACCACAGTTTGTTTAATCACTCACCCATGTTTAAATTGTTTCCCGTTTTTCACTATCATGAATAAAGCTGCTATTAATAATTGTGTTCAAGCTTCTCTCTGAATATATTTTCATTGCTCTAAGAAAAATTATTAAGAATGCAATTGCTTGGTCATTTGGTAAGTGCATGTTTAACATGACAAAGAACATCCAATCTATTCTCTAGAGTGGCTGTAACATTTTGTATTCCCAGAAGCAGTGTATAAGAATTCCAGTTGCTCCATATCCTCATCAGCACTTGTACTCCAGTATTTTTTAAGACATTCTAAGATGTGTGTAGTGTTAGCTCATCTTGGTTTTAATTTGCATCTACCTAAGGGCTAATGATGTTGAACATCTTTTCTGGTATGTATTTGCCATCTGTATATTATCCCCTTCAGGGAAATATCTATTCATGCCTTTTGCCTATGTTCTAATTAGATTTCCTTTTACTGTTGAGTTTTCATAGTTGTCTATGCATTCTGGATAAAAGTCCTTTGTTGGATAAATGAAGTGCAAATATTTTCTCCCAGTTTTTAGCTTGTCTTTTTATTTTCATGACAGTGTCCTTGACAGAGAAAAATTTTTAAATTTTAATAAAAAATTATTTATCTATTTTTTTCCTTTCAGGTATTGTGCTTTTGGTTTCCTTTCTAAGAACTTTTTGCCTAAACTTGGGTTATGTAGGTTTTCTCCTATGTTTTCCAAAAGTTTTAAAATTTTACATTTTATATCTATGCTCCATTTTAAATTAATCTTTGTATAGGTGTGAGGTTGAATTCAGGGTTCTCTTTTTGCATGTGAATGACTACTTGTACTATTTGTTGAAAAGACTACTCTTTCTCCAATGAATTGCTTTTACACCTTTTTCAAAGATGAAATGCTCATATTTGTGTGGGTCTATTTCTGAACTCTCTATTCTGCTCCATTGATCCAAGTGTTTATTTTTTTGCCAATGCACATTGTATTTGTTACTGTCCTTTTATAGTAAGGCTTAAAAATGAGTAGTATGAGTCCTCCAACTTTGTTTTTTTTTTTTCAAAATTATTTTAGCTATTTCATTTCCTTGTCCTTTCATATAAATTCAAGAATTTAGTGTTTTAGAAATTCCTAATGTCTATACCAACAGTAACAAAAAAAACCCTACTGGGTTTTTTTATTGCTATTACATTAAATCTATAGATCACTTTAGGGAGAATTGACATCTTTATTATGTTGAATCCTCCAATCCATACTCATGGTGTCTCACCATTTATTCAGGTCTCTTTCGATATCTTTCATCTACATTTTATATTTTTTATACTGGCATACAGATACTACACAAGGTTTGTTATGTTAATACTTAACTATTTAATTTTTAGAGCCATTTAAAGGGTATACATATATATTTTTATAATTTTGATTCTCAGTTGTTCACTGCATGCATTTAGAAATACAGTTAAATTTTGTATGTTGACCTTGCATCTGGTGACCCAGCTAAACTCAATAATTAGTGCTAGGAAGTCTTCTTTTTACATTTCCTGGGATTGTCTACATAGATAATCAGCTGTCTTTGTATGAGGATAGTTTCTTCTTTTCCAGTCTGTTTGTCCTTTCCTTTCTTCCTTCCTTCTTTTCTCTCTTTCTTTTTCTGTTCTATTAATTTAACTTTATTTTTTAAAATTTTATTTTTTAACAGCTTTATTGAGGTATAATTGATATACAAAGAATTGCCCATATTTAATATGCACAATTTGGTGAGTTTGGACATATGTGAACACCATGATACCACAATTATGTTTGTGATCACCACAATCAAGGTATTAGACATATCCACCACTACTCAAAGTTTCCTTGTGTCCCTTTGTTTTTGTTTTTATGATAAGAGCACTTAACATGAGATTTACTCTCTTAACAAATTTTGAAGTGCACAATACTGTATTGATAACTGTAGACACTATGTTGTACAGCAGATCTCTAGAACTTACTCACCTAGTATGAATGAAACTTTATACTCATTGAATGACAACTCCCCATTCCTTCTTCCCCCCAGCTCCTGGCAACCATTATTGTATTCTCTGCTTCTATGAGTTTGACTATATTAAATTCCTCATATAAGTGAAATCACACAGTATTTGTCCTTCTGTAAATGGCTTATTCCACTTAGCATAATGTCCTCTATGTTCATCCATGTTGTCACAAATGGCAAAATTTCCTTCTTTTTTAAGGCTGAATGATATTCCATTGTATGGATATACTATATTTTGTTATCCACTCATCTATCAGTGGGCAGTTAGGTTATTTCTATGTCTTGGCTCTTGCGAATAGTGCTTCAATGAACATAAGAGTGCAGGTATCTCTTTGACATACTGATTTTATTTCCTTTGGATATATACACAGAAGTGAGATTGCTGGATCATATAGTAGTTCTATTTTTAATCCTCTGAAAAACTCCTATGCTGTTTTCTATACTAGCTGCACCATTTTTCATTCCCTCCAACAGTTTGCAAGGGTTCCAGTTCTTCTACATCTTTGCCCGTGCTTGTGATATTTTGTTTTTTGATATGCTATATTTTCCTTTTTACTTCACTCCAAATATTTTTTAATTTCCTTTGAGACCTCTTCTTTGATCCATGGATTATTTAGGAGGATGTTGTTCAATTTCCAAGTAATTGAAGATTTTTTTGCTATATTTCTCTTATTGCTTTCTAGTTTAAATCAATTATGCTCAGAAACCATAATTTGTATGATTTTAATTCATTTCAAATGTGTTATGGTTTGCTGTATTATCCCAGATATAGTCTATCTTGGTAAATGTATTTTGTTATTGTTGAATGTTCTATGAATATAAATTAGTCCAAATTAGTTGATGATGTTATTCGATCAAATACTTTTTATTATATATGCTCTTAAGAACAGGGAATGATGTTTACTGAGTCTTTCTATGTTACCAATGCTGTACTAGACAATTACATGCATTATTTGTAATATGTGTTTAAACTCTACAAGGTAAATATCCCATTTTACAGATTAGAAAACTGCCACTCAGAGATGTTAAGCACCATGCCCAAGATCAGACAAAAATAAAACTTTGAGACCAATATTTGAACTGAGTTCTGCCAGACTCTAAATATTATATTCTTTCCATTATACCACCCTACTTTTGATATATATACTAGTTGGCATGTTGCTTGGGGAATGTTCTTAAATCTTATTCACAAGTGTGTATTTTGTCTTTCCAATTAGATTGCAAGCTCTCTGAAGTTAAATAAAGACTATCTTTTTTTTCCTTTTACATATTGCCTGTTAAGGGTATAGTGTACAGTACTTATTGCATGTATTACAAAGATGTGCTTTATACTTAAACAACTTGAAATACTGACTTTATATCAGAGTATAACATTGGAGTCTTCAGTGTGAGGGAGAGTGTCAGACTACTAACCAGTTTTTGTATGTAGTCACTATCCATATCACTTTAACAAGCAACAACTTTTGATCTCAAATACATTTGAGTAAAGTTATAAGTACAAAAAAAAAAGAACATGATAGTTGCTAACTGACAAACTGACTGACTGAAAAATACTTCAAAAAACTTCAAAAGGAACAGGATGATGGTGATAACAGCCACTGTCTTGGAAGGGGTGAGATGTTAAATACAAGACCTGGACTATATATTATTATTAATATTTTTCAATAAAGGTGTCATTGGCATCTGGAGTGAGATGCTTCTTGTCACAAGAATTTCTCAAGACTGTCTTGAGCATTATAGAACAATTAGCTTCCTGGCCACCTATGACTTAATAATATCAGTATTTCTTTCCAATCATTTTGACTATTAAAAAAACTTCCACAGAATTCCAAACACCCTTTATAGGGGAAGTATCACCTCAGTTGAGAGCCACTAATAGTACCTGACACATATAGGTGTTCAATAAAAGTTTGTTGTATAAAAGAAACAAAAAGAGAACCCCTTGATGAAGGTACCTCATAGCTTTCAAAATTGTGATCAAGTAAGTGTCTTTCCAAATCTCTTTTTGGGAAAGTGATGAAGATGGTACTTACACGCATTCCCGAAATGCCTTTTACTTCATAAGATCCTTTGGGTTTGTCCAAGATATCATTTCACCATTTCAGTAATAGCCAAGATTCAATAGAGAAGTAGGCACTTGTAAGGATCCAAAGGCAACAGTCCCTAACCATTGTGAGAAGACTGCTCCCTGATTGTCGTATTGAATAAAAGCTCCAAATTCTTTTTTGGACCCTGTAAGGAATTAGGCAACTAGGGTTAAGTATGCTCCTTGTGAATAGGAAACAGGAAAAGGAACTCATTAGCCCAAAACTCTAAATTCATTACATTAGAGATAGTACATTAAAGTCACCTGGGAAGCTTTTAAAAAAATAGGAATGCCCATGCACCAGTCCAAACCATTTATACTGGAATCAGAGAATGGGACCTGGGTATGGTATTTTCTTAAGCTGTCAGGTGATTTTAATGTGTGAACAGTGTTGAGAATCATTACTCTTAAAGAAAATGGCTGAGCAGATTAGCAAGTAAGTTTTCTTAAAAGACGATTTCAGTGTGCTATGGCAAAAAGAGCACAGGTTGTAGAGTCAGAAGGACTTCAACACCATTCCTGGCTTAGCTGCATATCACCCGTGTGATCCTGGGAAGATTATTTACTTTGTCTGAGCTTCACTTTCTTCATCTGTAAAATAGAAATAAAATTGCACCTACCTCATAGGGCTGTTGTAAGAATAACATAAAATTTTTTGATTGAATTTAGCACAGTTCCTTGTACTGACTGGCTGAATAAATCTTTCAAAAATATGTAACTTGAAATTGTAACATCTGAGCTACACAATACACATTCAGGAGCCAGTGAAAAGTAGGAGAAAATTTAATTTGGGACAGAAAATAGCCAGATGACATCATAACTAAGGGAGGACACTCATTTCAAGGAGGACAGTAAAACCCTCGACGTTCCAGGCTCCATGAAGATGAATTCCCTGGGCTCATTCACTGTAGATCGGTGAAAGGACATCCCCAGGATCTGTCCCCAGTATAGGTGACACCTCCATCAAGCCATCAGCACAGCCATACACAAAAGAGGAAAACACATTTGGGTAGCATAAAGCCTGTTCCTCACATCCTCTCGAAATGCAAGATACAGATGGAGAAACAAATTAACATCAGAGAGTTGCCCGCTTCAACATTGTGAGAATGGAAATGCTTTCAGCTAGGCATAAATCCTTAGCTTTCACAATTTGGAGGACTAATTTACTCCATTGCCCCCATCGAATAGTTAGGAATGGTGTAATGCTCACTAGTAAACACCTATGAGAAAAAAGCATAAAATGCACTGATGCCTTGGTTTGAATCCTTACAATTTAGGCATTTTGTGGCACCATCAGAATTTTGCTTCTAGCCACTGAGAGACCTTTGGAGTTTGAGAAATTGATAGTACACAGGGCTGAGTGCCCAGAAAATATTGCATCTACGTTATTCAAATGTCTGCAGGCAGTGACAATGGATAAAGACATCCCCATTAATATATCACAACGTGGGAAAGAGACACGGATCTCTAGATGAAAACATTTGGGCACCAATTTGGTCTGCTGACACATTACCTCATTCATCCCTGAGCATTAATGAGTTAGCCTTTAAGTTGTTATCCCATAACCTCCATTTCAGCAAAGGCTGCAGATGCAATGAACAAAATGGCTCATTTTATCCTATATGGTGGTGATGTTTCAAGATAATTAAATTTGGGACAGCGTTCTTCAACACGTGGAGTCAGCCCATCATGCCGCAGCAGAAGCCCATAAACTGGTTCAAATATCACCTAATGTACTAAAATTTAACTTGAAAAAAAGAATAATTTCTCTACTTAAAATGGCTACAAAATTCTGCATAGCCAAGCAATAAAATTAAATAAATCTGTCCACAAGGGAGATGTCTATAAAGTATAATTTTAAAACAATTTTCTTGCTTTAAAATCAATAGCTTTAGTCCTTAATATGAATAATAACTTAATATTTTCTACAAAAACTAGCACCAAAGGAGAGTGAGGCTGTTTTTACCTTTCAAATGAGAGACTGTGTGTATGTGTGTGTTGTATGTGTGTACGTGCATGCACACACGTATGCATGCATGCACTGGGGAGTGGGAATTTAGTATGTGTATTAAGTTACTATTGATTTTGTATTTCCACAACTCAAACCTGGTTTGATAAAAAAATGGAAAATATGGTACAAGGCAACTGGCCACCACACATACCCGAAGTACAAGAGTATTTATTAAAACACTGAGTGGCACTCAGAAAATTTATTGACCACACAAAAACTAATTAAATAATTCTTTGGTGCTTAAAAGTAATTCATAGTTTATAATCAGAGTAACGATTTGCATAAACAAGGTGATATGACAGATCATAAATGACATATATCCTTACGATCATATTTTGTATTGGCCATTTTGCACATAACTCTTAGAATCCTTATGTTTGGGAAAAGAACTGGTATTTTAATTGTGGCTAAGACTTTTTAATATGACTGAGAATTCATTTTAGATAAAACGTTTATAACACAATATATCTCATAGTCAATTTTATTCATCCTACTGTTCCTAAAACATCTCAGTGATGACTACAGGTCCCCACACTCTCAGTATGAGTCAGCGTAAACACTCCACTGGGGATGGCTCTGCTTACTGCTCCCGCCATCTTGGACATTGCAGCTGCTCAGCTCCTAGGCTTACTTTTCTGGGCATCTCAGGAGGCCATTTCAGACGGTAGAAACTTTGCTATATTAATGATTCTGCCAATTACAGAGAAATGGCCAAGCCCAGAGGGGGAAATGGGGAAGGATTATAACTTGGAGCTTAATTCCAGAGGCTTTACTGTTGTGGCACATGGACTTTTCTGTGTCTGCCAAGGGAACATCTGGAAAGAGCCCAACCACTGAAGCTGGCCTGAAGCATTTTGGATGAGTACACAAACAGGAAAGTGGCTAGTGAATACTTGTGACTTCTAGAAAATTCAGAGAAGGAAGGTGGGTGATAAAGGACAGGTAAGATGGGAATGATAACGGTAGTTACTTCTTAGCACTATAAAGAAGATTAAATAAAATTATTTGTGTCAATCATCCAGCATAAGATGTGGTGTTTTATTAATGGTAGCTATTACTATATTCAGAATAATATTTAAGTTTTTAACAACTAGTACTATACACCATGGAAATCTCACTTCCCAAAGATGGTCATAAATGTGACTTTAATGGAATATCAACCAAAGCAGGCAGCTACAGCCTCAGAGGGGCAGAAGGGCATCAGAAATTTCATTTACAGGTTGCCAGAGGCTAATCTATTAATAGTTTTTCTCTTCCTGGGTCTGGCTGAGAGCCCACAAGAAGATGAAGGCCAGTGTTGTGAAATCCAAGGTGGGCTGGCAGGTACCAGGGCAGCACCCAGGGAGGATGGGGCACAGGAGCAGCAGTCGAACAACTGTCAGAGAATTTTTTCTAAAGGTGATTTGCCTATCCCAGTACATGCTCTCTGAATATCCACTCTGACTGTGTTTACAGTTCACAAAGCATTTTTCTAGAGATTCTCATAGGATTTTTGCAGCAAACCTGTGAGATTAGAGGGCAAGTGTTATAATTCTTATTTTACAGATGAAGGTCCTATGACTCAGAAAGAATTTACTGAAGGCTATACAGCTTAAATAGTATGTATCAGAATTCAAACTTAGGTGTTCTGACTCTAAATCCAATGATATAAATACTCTGTGCAATGCTATAATTTGTCCTTCACTATCCTACCTTGTAACAGGAAAAACAATATTAAAATAAAATACAGTCAGACATTGGTAGTCTGCCTGATTAAGAGAAAGGGTAAACATGGCCTTAAGCAGAATTCAACATTGCTATTTCTCAGAGAACTATGGGTGAAACAGCCCCCTGTGTTCTGATGAGGACAAGGGTCCCATGTCATTAAAAGAGGAGGGCTGAGAGGCTGTGATGCTTTAGTGAAAAGAATACTATAGACAGGATACCTGGGTTCCAGTTCTGGCACTCCACCAAATCCTTGGGCAACTGTGGGCCATTTCCTTCCCCTTTTCACACCCCAATTTGTGGGTTTCTCCATCTTTAAAACAGTGTTAGACCACAATAGTTTTCACACTTTATAATGCCTCAGTGCACTGGAGACTTACAACACAAAGACTAGTAACAGGAGCTCAGTAAGGAAGGGATTCTTAGCAGGGGCCAAGTGGCAGAATCTAAAAAGGGGCTTGTGTGTGGTTTGAAAAAACCTACCAAGAGATTCCTAATTATAATACTGGCTACATTCACCACCTGTTAGTATGTGCCAGACACTGTGCTAAGTGCTTTACATAAATTCTCTCATTTCATCTTGGCAATCAATTAATGAAGTAGGAAATACTTGGTGTTATCATCTTACAGATGAGGAAACTGACAGGCAGGTTAAGTAGTTTGCCCAAGGTCACACATCTAGTAAGTCAGAATTGGATTCTAACCCACATATGATTGACCTTGGAGCTTGCCCTCTTACTTCTATGTCACAGTGTTTGTTATTCCCCCTCCACATATACTTTGCTGCCCACTCCCCACAAACACAGAACTGATAATGAAAGGACCTGCAAATTTCTCGAGTCCTTGCCATGTGTAAGATTTGTGTCCTTGATTCTATGCTCAAGCTAGGCATTAGCTGAGGATAGGGTCAATGTTGGGGAAAAGAAGAATACCGAAAGAGGAAGGAAATTGGAATTATTGAGTGTCTACTCTTCTTCTCATGCCATGCTAGATATTTTACATACACCCACCATCACCTTCAGTCCTCACAACCAGTTTTACAAAATAGGTGTTTTATCCTTGTTTACAGAGAAGACTCAAAGAGGTTAAGACAGCAGCCCAAGGTCACAGACACAGTAAGAGGCAAAGGTGAGATTCAGACTCACTCTTCTAACTCCAAATTCCATCCTCATACCTTTAAACCTTGTAGCCAGTAGGCTGGAGGATAGCAAAAGAAGAGTTAGCCAGGATGAAGTTTTTGCCATAGTCACCACACATGACATGTCATGCCCTAGGGAGCAAGGGCCAGACCCTACAGGTCTCTGTTTAAGGATTTGAGCTCTACATGTCTCACCATTGCCACATATATCCTTCCTGTAGACCTGCAATGATCCCACAGGAGTAGCACATTGAGTGAATTCTTCTTTATGGGCCTCACTGGTGATCCTTAGCTTCAGCCCATCTTCTTTGCCCTCTTCCTCCTCATCTACACAGTCACAGTGGTGGCTTGTCCTCCTTGGCCTCATTGTGGTCATTCCTCGACTTCACACTCCATGTATTTCTTCCTCTGCAAATTGTCCTTTGATGACCTCTGCTATTCTTCAGTAATAGTCCCAGAGTTCTCTAATTGCCAAACCATCTCCTTTTCTGGTGCTATGGCTTGGTTAAGCTGCTTTTTAAAAAATCTTTGATGCCACTGAGTTCTTCCTCCTGGCCTCTGTGGCCTATGACCACTAAGTGGCCATCTACAATCCTCTGCTCTACCATATCATCATGCCCCCAAGGCTCTGTTGGCAGCTAATGGTTTCCATCTATGTGATGGGGCCTGGTGAACATGGTGCTCTTCAGTAGCACAATCTTTCATCTGACCTTCTGCAAGCCCATGCCATCATTCACTGCTTCTGTGATCTTCTCCCCTTTTAAAACTCTCCAGCTCTGACTCACTGGTCCTCCAGCTTCTTGTCTTTGCCTGTGGTAGCTTTAATGTGTCCGTGTCCCTAAAAATCTTTTTGGTCTCCTATGTATGTGTTTTCCCTGGTATCATGAGAATCACCTTAGCTCAGGGCAAACACAAAACATTTTCCACTTGTGCTTCCCACCTGACTGCAGTCAGCCTGTACTATGGAGCCACAGTGTTCGTTGGTCTGTGCCTATGCTCTAAGTGCTCACCGGGCAGGGACATGTTGGTCTTTGTTCTACGTGTGATCATTCCCATGCTCAAACCCATGGTCCATAGTCTTGGGAACAAAGATGTGAAAAAAAAACATTTGGGACAGCCTCATCAAGGCTTCATGATTCCTCTCCCTCTCGAGCATGCCCAGGTCTCCACTATGTCCAAATCATTAAAGGAGGGGAAGGGAAGAAGGAAGTGACATATTTTGGTCACCAGCCATGTCTCAGGCATTATTCTAAGAATTTAAAACAGGCTGTTCCTTGAGTCCTCTTCACAACTCTGGAAGTTATGGGTTTTTATCTTCGTTTTACAGATAGGGAAACTGAGGCCCTGAGAAGTTTGACAATTTGCCTGAGATCACACATCACTTGTCTACAGTGGAACTTGTATTTCATTTCAGGACTATCTGACTCTGAAACTTTGTTTTTACTACATAACACTGTTTCAGTATAATGCAAGAGGTTACCAGCTCTCCTTACCCTTAGAGCCCAACGTTTCCCTTTTTTTCCCTTTGTGATAAATTTGGTCTCTCAAATTTATAACAGAAAGGGTTATATCAGAAAGGGAAAAAAATGGAAACCTTGGGCTCTAAGGGTAAGGAGAGCTGGTGGGGCCTGTTGTGTTATCTGCTCCCTTTCCCATAGCTGGTTTCTATCTGTGGCTTTGTATCATGCCTAATCAAGCCATTAAATTAATTGAACACCAATTATATAAAGCCCTACATCAGATACAAGGGCGGAGAGAGATCAGAAAGAAGAAAGCTATGGCAACTCCCACCTATTTAGGGAAGACAGAAGATCCCACCCAGAAGAAAGCTGAACTATGATTTTTTATTTAAATTGACATTTTTGAGTGTTTTCTATGTGCTCAATGCTAAATCAGTTATCTCATTTAATCCTCCCAAGAACTCTGTGAGGTAGTTGGTATTGTTGCTCCCATTTTATGGATAAGAATGCTGTAGTTAAGAAGAGTTAAATAACTCCCTCAAGGTCACAAAGCTAGCAAGTGGTGAATATAAAATTTGTATCCAGGTCTGTTTGTCCAAGGAGCTAATGTTCTTTCCACTCAGCTATATCACCTCCTGGATTACTGGGGTGCCCACCAACATGCAGCAAGGGTTATAAACTGTGAGGCTGGGACTCAAAAAGGGGAAGCAGGATGGATTAGGTTCACAAGGGAACACCTAGGAAAAGGGAGGTGGTTTGAAAATATCTATAAAGAGTGAGGAGGGGTAGGCATGGAGACGAATAGTGAAGGGAATAAGAGAAACTAGGGATCAATGGCTGAGATAGAAGGATCTAGATGCATGGAGCCTTGGTGTGTCCAGAGCAGGGTGGAAAGCATATTTAGGAATAAAAGATATTGACAAAATGTAGAGATGGTTGTGTAGGGCTGATATTTATTGCAACCTTCTTTTTAGGCCTCACTAACATCCTAAGCAATTACTTATCACCATATGTAGAAAAGATCTAAAGACGTCCCTAATTTTTCTAATTTGATTCAAGGTGGCTTTGAGTTTATGGCTTCTTTTTTTCAGTTTTTAATTTTTTTTATTGTCACGATTTAAGTAGTCTTTTTAGGACAAGCCTAAGTACCCCCTCAAAAAGGCCAAGAGGACCCAGGCATGCTCTCTTATATTGCCTATAGTACAGGGTAGGAGGAAGTATTCTGCCACAGGGAAAGAATGTTGGAGTACCTCCCTAAGACTTCTCATACTTTTACCTCTGGTAATAAGGTCTCTGACCACAAGATCAAATAGTTGAAATATACCTCCTTTGTTCACAAAAGAGTTGCTGGAGTTGAAATAGTCTCTATTATACTGTTCAACTTTTGATATATGTTATACAAATAATAGCTCTCATAATTTCCACATGTATGTATCTCAAATGGAACTATGAAAAAATCTTTTTAAATGTTGCCTAATTTAGCCGCTGTCTCAATTATGTGTCTTGGTATGCCTAGAGCCTAGATATACACTCTTCAGATGGGCCATACCATTACCAAATTTGAGCCCTTGCTGACAGGAACCGTCAGGAAATTACTTCCTGACTCAAAACTCTTGCCAAGGTAGGTTTGGGCAAGGTGTAAGCAAGTATGGCCAAGTGAAAGTGGCTTCAAGTCTAAAAGCAGCCAGACCTAGATGGCTAAGGCATATCTAGTCCCAATACTGGAGGATCTTGCTTCTTGATACCTCCCTGATTGGGAACTACCCTGTCTTAGATCAGGCTTTTCTCTATTTTATCACTTGCATGAACTACTGCAATAGCCTCCTAACTAGGCTCACTGCTTCAGGTTTGTCCCCTACTGATTTACCCTCCACACTGCTGCATTATGATTATTCTAAACAGAAGTTTGACCACACCACTGTTTTACTTTAAACTCTTCAGTGGCTTTTCATTATCCTCAGAATACAGTCCAAATCCCTTATTTTAATTTGTAAGGCTATCTATAATCAGAATCTTACTTATCTCTCAAACCTTATATTTATAACCTCTCTTTCCTTCCCCCTACTTATATCCTCCCCTGTCCACGTGCTATTTTCCTCCTTCACATTGTCTTCACTTTTCATCAATGAAGAGACCTCCCCATAGTTCTAATAGTGGTTCTCTTCCTGAGTCAACCAGGTGTTCACTCCTTTGGAATTTAGGAGCAATGACTGATTGTAGCACATAATCATCCTATACTCCTGCCTTATTCTGTTCCACCTTTATCATACCATTATCTTTCCTCCTCTACTAGATTTTCTGCCTCAGAGGGAAGGAACAAGGTGTCTTAGACCTGTGTAATCACCTCAGTGCCTGGAAGCAAGTTGGCATTCGATAAATGTTGTTCGTAGTAAGAATAATGATTTGACAAGTACTGCATCTTTGGGCTATGCTATAGGCATTTGTGTCTAGTTCTGAACCCTCGGAAAAGTCCTGAGGTGTGCCCACCCCCTTTCCTTCTTCAATATTCTACCTCCTCTCCAATATCTAGTTCCAGTCTAAGCTTTTCCTATTATCCTGTCATCCAGCATTATAATTGAGTGTTTGCAAATCCATTGCTTTCTAATGAACCAGTGTTTGTGTGTCTGTGTGTTGTGTTCCCAACTAGATTAAAATTTCTTAAGGAAATGGGTCACATCTATATTTGGCTTTCCCAGTAATAAGTGCCCATTTAGTGAACAAATGTAAGTCTGTAGTTCATAGTTGATGCAAAGTTGAAGAGTTGCGTGTGTATAGCTCAAAGCGGGGTGGTATGGGTATGAGAAAGTAATAGAGAGCTAGCATTTATTGTGGGCATACTAAATGCCAGAAACTATGGCACAGCCTTAGATTATCTAGTTTAATCATCACAGCAGCCTGTTTTATCCTAATTGATTTTACACACGAGGAAAGGAGGATCAGAGAAGTTGTGACTTGCTCAGTCACACAGCCAGTATGAGGCAGAGTCAGAATTTTGAAGTCAAATCTGTATGAATCCAGCGTCTACATGCTTAACTATTTCACCAGTCAGCATTGGAATGATCATTTTGCTTTTCTTAAATCCTAGATTTGTGTCATACACTATGGCATCAAGGTACTGGGAAATGAATACAGTAGACCAAATCAGTAGCAACACATCTAAAGATTGAGCTCTCACTTAATATATCTGAGGCACAAAGAAAAGAAAGGGAGAAACAGAGGGAGGAAAGAAGGAAGAAAGGAAGGAAGGAAGGAAGGAAGGAAGGAAGGAAGGAAGGAAGGAAGGAAGAAAAGGAGGAAGGGAGGGATACCCTGAAAAGTCCTGCCATCCCATTCATTTAGAAAATGTATAGATAGGGGTGGTGGATCACCATGTCATCTGGTCTTTACAAGGGCTTTCTACTGAAACTAGCTTCAGGTAGGAGGAGAGCTTTCCCAACCATTTCTTTTGCCTCACTCCAATACCTCAGAAAATATTCTTTCTCATAAGAAAACTCAAACTTTTCCAGAAAAATATTTTTTTTAAATGACCCTTGGTAGTTCCTGGAATCTTTAGAGTTTTACTGATAGCCATCTGTTCCTTCAAAAATTTTAGGAGGCTCCAACATCCTGGAGCCCTGCTTAACTTGAGCAAGAGTTCTAAGGTTTGGCACTTACCTTGTTCTGTCATTGCCCACCCACTCCAAACCATTCTCCCTTAGGTGACTAGAAGAAACCTCCCAAGACATGATAATTATAGAAACAACGGCTTCTCTTGGTGGATGTGGTGACCCCAAATTATCGCTGCCCCTGCCTAGATGATGTGACCTGATCAACTTGACTTAGTATTCCTTGTTTGGGCTCCATTCTTGCTGATATACCTCATTCTCTAAAACTAAGCCATCTTGAGAGCATCTTGAGAAGGCAGGGCTTACTGTTATGTATAATAGTAATAATGAACAAAAAAGAGCAGCTCTAGCTTATTGAGTGCCTGCTTTGTATCAATCCCAGTACCTATTGTTTTACACACAATTTCTCATTTCATTTTACAAAAAGATCACTGAGACTATGAAAGATGAAGCAGTTTGTCAGAAGAACAGGAAAAACCACACCTGACAAACCGTTATTACTACAGGGCGATTTTAACACACCCCTCTCAGAAATTGATAAAACAGGGATGTACGAATATATAATATTGAGCAACACAACTACAAAGTTTGAGTTAATATTTAATACATAAACACATACATATTGAATCTTGGGCCCAACAAATATAGGATATATATTATTTTCAGCCACATTTGAAACATTTCTAAAACTAGACAAAAGTCAGGTATCAGATGAAATCTTAATAAATTAAAATGAGCAATATCATGTTAATAATATTTTCATCAAAATGCAATAAAAATTAATAAAAATATCCAAAATATTTTTTTAAATCTCAAAAACAGGCCCGGTGCGGTGGCTCATGCCTATAATCCTAGCATTCTGGGAGGCAGAGGCAGGAGTTTGAGACCAGCCTAAGCAAAAGTGAGACCTCTGTCTCTACAAAAAAGTAGAAAACACTCATCGGGGTGTGGTGGCATGCACCTGTAGTCCCAGCTACTCGGGAGGCTGAGGCAAGAGGGTCACTTGAACCCAGGACTTTGAGGTTGCAGTGAGCTAGGATGATGACACTGTACTCTAGCCTGAGGGACAAAGTAAGACTCTGTCTCAAAAAAAAAAAAAAAAAATCCAGAAAATGTCCCATATATTTAGACAAAGAAAATATTCCAAACAAAATTTTTTAAAAATGGAAATTATAAACAAGTATTACTTAATGACATGCTACATTGTGGGATGCAACTCAAAAGAAAATGTGATGTATACAATATGAAACAACATAACTGAATATTCGTATGCTAAGTATTCAACTCAAGAAGTTAGAAAAACAACTATGAAGCAAACCAGAAGAATGTAAAAAGAAAGAAAATAATATTAAAACAGAAATTAATGAAATAGAAAACAACAATAAACAATAAAAATGTTTAATAAGGCTCAAACCTAATTTTTTAAAGATTAATAAAATAAGAAGTACTTTGATAAGACTGAATAAGTAAAAAAGAGTTAAGACCTGAGTGATCACTATTAGCAATGAAGATGTGGACATGACTAAATAAATATTTCAAATTTTTAAAACCATAAGTATACCATGAAATATTTTATACCAATAAATAAGGAAACTTTGATGAAATGGACAATTCCATAGTAAATAAAAATTGCCAAAATGTTATTTAAGAAAAAATTGAAAACATGAATAGGCCATTAAACGCTGAAGAGAGTTGAATCAGTAGCCAATCCCTCTGCAACCAAAGTCATCAGTTCCATGTGATTTTGCAAGTAAGTGTTATCACACTTTCACAGAACAGATAATCTTTATATTGTATAAAATATCCCAGAGAATAGAAAGAAGAAAAGCTGCTTGACCCATTTTATGAGGCTAGTAAAACCCTGATACCAAAATCAGACCAGCTTCTAAGAAACATGAAAAATTATATATCAACCTCACTCTTGATAAAAAAATCTCAGAAGTCCTAATTAAAACATTAGTAAATTGAACTCAATAAATGTATAAAAATTAGTACATTGTGACCAAATGAGCTTGATTTCAGGAATTAAGGGATAGTCAAACTTCAGAAAATCCATTTACAAGTCACTAATTAATATGTACTCATCTCAATAGATAAAGAAAAATAAATAAAATTCAACACTTCTCTATTAAAAAAACCCCCAAACCTCTAAACAAATCAAGAATAGAAGGAAACATTAATCTGACAAAGGATATCTACCAAAAACCTACAGTAAACATTATAATTAGTGTAGAAACTTTAAAAACCTTCTCATTAGAGCCACAAACAAGACAATGATATCTATTCTGAAAATTACTGTTTAACGTTGCATTTGCCAAAGATCATTGCAAATTCATTAAGGCAAGGAACAAAAATAGATTTAAGCGTCGGAAAGGAAGAAAGTGTCATTATTTATGGACTATCTGATTACATAGAAAGGTAAGAGTTTGCAGACAAACTATTTGTACTGTTAATAGAGCTCATCAATATTGCTACATAGAAGATAATTTTTAAAAATCAGTAATATTTTTATACGGTAGCAAAAAATTAGAAAATGTAACTTTAAAAAATTACTATTCACTGGCTAAAAGGTAAAAACATCCAACAATATCAAGTGTTGTTGAGGATGGGGGACAATTGCTAGAACTTGTACACTTTTCTGGTGGGAATGCAAAATGGCACAGCAACTTTGTAAAACAGATTGACAATTTCTTATAAAGTTAAAAACACACTTACTCTATAACCCAGGAAGACCACCCTGGGAATTTACCCAAGGGATATGAAAACATGTCCACACAAAGACTTGGTGTGTGAGTGTTCATAGTAGCTTTATTTACTATAGTCAAAACCTGCAAACACCATAGCAATTAGGCAAGACAGTGGTATTAAGGGTATCCAAGTTGGTGCAGATGAGATCAAACTCTCGCTCTTCGCTGATGATATGATATTATATCTAGAAAACCCCATGGATTCTTCCAAGAGACTCCTTGATTTGATAAATGA
>CAUYRT010074787.1:0-15900 GCA_963574885.1 Lepilemur ruficaudatus
GTTACTATTAAAAATGGAACAGTAATCTCTGAATCTCAGGGGTTTCATGAGGATTAACTATAAGAATGTGCATAACAGTGTCTGATAAAACTGGAAAGTAGTATATTCATTATTATGGGTAATGTTTTTCTAAAGTTAATGCTGAAATGAGCAACCTGATCTCTGAAAATTTTAATCTGGCTCTATCAGATCCTTTAAGCAAAACCAACCTTAAAATAAGATATGATTTTTGGCATGGGAGGAGATTTCCTATGTGTGTACTTATGTAAATCAATAAACATTCATTCTATACTTCAAGCCATTTTGCTAAAGAGAATGCTGTTTTTGTTATTTGACAAGGGAGGTGACACTCACAAATATTCCATGATTTTGCATCTTCCCGTCACCCTCTTTCTCATCCCTGCAGGTGGGAACTGGGCAGTCACTTACACGTAGCAGCTGAATAAAAAATTGGGGGTTTTGGTCCTACTTTGGGATGACCCTCTCTTTTCTGATTTTGAAACCTCTTAGTGCTGCCAGCGAAACCTGCATCCCTCTTTTCACTACATTACACTCAGGGTAGCTGGAAAAAATCATCAATAAGTATAATTAGGTTTAAGCCAACCAATAAAATTAAAGCAGGGAAAGGCATTAGAGTAGGATGTGTGATTTAGGGCCAGCATGAATAACAATGGAGATAATTTTGTATGTTGCTAATGGAAACTTGGCCGGTTCCTACCTTCTAATAAGTAATGCTCTGACAAAGCTGGGAGCTAAATATTTGGGTGAGGATTTGGGGATTCCAGGAATCCAGAAACTAATTAAGATATAAATATGAGGATCCCGAAAAACTCAAGGAAAGAGTTGGGAGCTGAACGCACCAGCGGGACGACGTCACTCTCCCGTACATAGGCTCAGGTGAGGTGGGACATCTGAATGGATTTGGGCTGCTGGGAGACATGAAAGTAGTTGAAACAGTGTTCGTGGTATCTAAGGAGGAAAAATTTGTATTTTTGTGTATTTTTGGTTTCTGATCTTTATTCTGATCTACTTTTATCAGGGAGAAAAGAATAAGTCAAGCTGATGGGAGAAAAAAATAAAAGTGATTTTCAAGGGGTTGGGTGGGAGTGAGGTGGGGCACAGTGGGGCAATCGTTTCTGGCCACTCCTGAGATGTCAAGGAAGTCCCCTGAGTATTAATAACGCCTGGAGTGCAGGGTGTGGAGGATGCGAGTGCTCAGGCTCAGAGATTTGCTTTTTGTGTTTCATCTGAAACCAATCAGCAAGCAAAAAAGCAGAAAGCTCTCTTGGCATCTATTCCACCATTGATACTGGGGGAAGGGAAGAGGATTTATACATAGAGACCCCCATTAACACTAATGAAAAGTAGGTAAGCAAATCCCATGTGTATGAGGAGCAAACACTGCCCTTTGTGTGGGGGTAATTAAGAGCTAAAGAGGGCTTACAGTTGCTCCCCACTGCACACATGCTCCTGGTGAAAGCTCCTTCACAGCGGCGTTGCAATTGCTTTCTTTAGTTTCAATGGTTGGCGCCTGACAGTTGTTAACCATCTCTCGCCCTAGTTCCCCCATAATGGAGTGAAAGGGAATGATGTATTGGAAATGACATTATTTGACACTATTGGCAGAGGGGCTTTCAAGGAGAAAGTACAAGCGAAGAAAGGGAGACATTCAAAACGAATCTAAAATTAAGCAGAATAGTAAGTGTAAACGGCTCAAGGGAAATAGCCCTGTACTCATAATGTCCTTGCCAACACCCCATTCTCTGGGACTATGGCAGAAAGAGGAACCATGTGTGAAGCAAGAATACCAAATACTAGCTGGCATCATGACTGAGGTCCAAAGCCAGAAACGTGGGAAGGAAATGCTCCGATGATTGCAGACTAGACACGAAAACGTGACAGTTAGGATATCATCTCCTTTCTACTCCGCAGACCAGCTCTGGCAATACAGTTCTGTACATCCATTCTGAGTTCCAGAAATATCCAAGTACAATAAAAATATTTGTCTCTTTGTAGGGCATGTTCAAGTCTCAAAATCAAACCTTGAACTTAACTCAAAGTTAGACCCATATAAGCAAACAACATAATGAAGTTTTACAAATAGGAAATCCATGTGATGTGTTTTATTTCTTGATTTTACTGATGCAACATGGGGAGGCCCTGGCTGAGGAGGGGGTTTTGAAGATATGTTTTAATTTACTGGAAGTTTAATAAGTATTCAGAGTATATTTTTGTTTGATTACCCCAGTTCCTTGTCCGTATCTTATCATGGGATATAATTTCAGCCTAATGACTGAAGGACTGAACAATAAATGATATTGCTAGATAAACTAATTCTAAATTAAATTGCCTCCTTGTCTTGAGAGGAATCAGTCTGCTGTGTGCTTCATAGTCTTTGCCTAGAGTATATTTTCCATTCTAAGCAACAAAATTTCAAAGAAACGTTGATAAACAATGAGTCCAGGAAGGAGAGATGTCTATGAAGAGTGTTATATGATATCCAATTAAAGAAATTAAAGGAAATTTTTCTAGAGTAGCACATACTTAAGACAAAGAAAACAGCAGCTTTTGCTGGATTTTCTTTTGAAGGGTTACCGTGGAGAGTAAAACCTTTATTTGTGGATGAGGCACTTTCCTTACAAGGACACAGTTTCAGCTGCACCAACAGAAAGATGCAATATAACAGAATACGAACTCAGCAGCTCAGGATGAAATGGCAGCTTCATGCTTTTGGGATCGAGGATCTTTCTATCTTGCTCTATTACACTTGACAAAATAGTCTCCATCTCCTGATCCAAAATGGCTGCTGTGGCTCTGATCTTCACATTTACATTCCATGTGGCAGAAGGGAAGAAAAAGAGTAAATTGAGGTAATACTCTCCTTTAAGAGGAGGACCTAAAAGTTTCAAGCACTTCCCTTCACATCTATTGGCCAAACTTACTTACATGGCCCTATTTAACTGCAAGAGGGATTTAGAAATGTAGATTTAAGTCTCTATAGTGTTTGGTGGCAAATTGTGTGAATGAAAATGTTCTAAATTGGATTGTGGCAATAGTTGTACAATATTGTACAATAGTTGTACAATAACTGTGAATATCTTGAAAATTACTGAATTGTACACATTTAAATTAATGGGTACATGATATATGAATTATATTTCAACAAAGCTGTTAAAAAAAAGTAAAAGAAAATGCTGATATTCTATAGCAAGGATCCTACATAAGCTATACCTGACCCCAGCGTGCAGCTCAATATAAAAAGATAGTTATTTTAATTAATGAGCTTACAGGTATTAACCATTTCATGAAAAATATGATCTTTGACCTAAACATGGAAAATCTGAGTTTACTTGTCACGGATTAATACCTGCATTGAAAGGTGTGTGTGTGTGTGTGTGTGTGTAAATTTAAAGCCTAAAAAATGTTATGTATCCTGCACAAAGTTAGTTAGGTAGTAGGCTATATGTATAGCTAAGGTTTGAATCCAGACTCTCTGATTTCAAACCTTGATCAACTTGAAATATCATCTCATGCAACTTCCATTGTGCTGCGTGGGCAGTGAGTGATCAAGAAATTGCCTTTGTGCATGTTATCAGTTTGAGAGAAATGGATTGGTGGTGAAAATGTGTTGAAGGTGACTCATTGAGCTCTTTCATAGACCCAAAGACTTTCTCTATTTTCTTTTCAATTGGTAGACTTAATTTTTTGGAGTCATGTTAGGTTCACAGCAAAACTGAACCAAAAGTAGAGAGGATTTCCACATATCTCAACCCCCTGCAACAACTCGGCCTCCCCATCATCAACTTTCTGCACCACAATGGTGCATTTATTACAGTCACTGAACCAACATGGACACATCATCTTCATTAAAACTCCACTAATGTGACAGCATACATTAGTGCTCATTCTTTGTGTTGTATGTTCTGTGGGTCTTGACAAATGTATAATGCCATGAATCCACCACTATATTATCATATAAAATAGTTTCACTGCCCTAAAATTCCTCTGTTCTCTGCCTATTCATCTTTTCTCATTTTTAGTTGGGTTACTGGTTTTCACCAAAGAATTTTTATGTTTAAACAAGAAGCCTGATCTATTATACTTTTTTTTGAGTGATTAGCTACTCTAGATAAGAGACTTAAGAATACTGATATCTATTTTTTAAAATGATTATACCATTTAAGATTTTTTTAAATAGAAATTACATTGCATATATGAATTGATAAGATGGTAAATAAAGACTACAATGATTTAATTTTCTTTGGGAAACTGTCCCAGACTTACAGATTTTACCACAGGCCCAGTTATCATAAACCTACTTTATCCAAATAACTTAGTCATGAGGAGTTTATCGAGTGTAAGCCGTGACCACCAAGAAAACATAATGTCCCTGGAATTTCAGTAGTAATTAGGGGCCCGTTCTAATCTGAAGATGATCTTTTCAGGACTCTCTTCCTTGGTCACAGAAACCGTATTTAAAAGCCTGTGAAATTATCTGCTGTACTCCTGAGATATCCTCCAGGTCTCATCATTCTACTCTTGTCCTGAACATCCGTGGTCTGCAATTTAAGGCAGTCCATTTTGTCCTGTTTGGATTTTATTAACAGGCTGCAGAGAATTGACCTCACCAGCACTGACCTAGAAACCCGTCATAGTATTTTTTTCATTTGCAAGTGTTTCTAGTCCTCGCCCTGTGATGCCAAGGGTCGCTCAGCTCCAAATCGTGCCCAGCCTAGGTTTCTAGGACATCGGTACCACTGCTGTGTCCGCCCGCCTCCAGGTCCTGATCGAGAACAGGCCAGAAATGAATCTGAGTCAGGGACACTATATCATGAACTTCTAACCGTCAGAGTCCACTTTTGGAAAATAAGTTACCCTTTACGAAACTCCTGAAGGTTGAATCACCACAAGTAATACCAACTTGACAGAGTGTAGGTGTGGTCTTAGGGAAAGCACTCACCACTTTTAGAATAGTTTTGATATTTAAATACCAGCACAATCATTAACTTGATTTGTGTGTGAGTATAAATCTTTTATAAATATAAAAGTATATAACTTTGATTTTTGTGCAAATACATTTATTGTCTCCCGTGGGTTGATTCTTCATTTCCTACAGGAAACTGAAACTTTTTAATAACTGAAAAGGTGTGCTCCACCCTCGCTATCAACAAGATCCATGTGTTTTATACCTACGTTAAAGTGTGATAGCGCAGCCAACGAGGACAACACTCAGCCACCGCCATCAGTACCTTGTGAAGAGTCCCGCTCAGGCACCTTCTGCCATTTCGCCACCTGGTGATAACACAAGGTTGAATCGCGTGATACGGCACCATTTCTCTCTGGCGATGCTACCTACTACTATCTGTCAGATACTACTCACTTTCTGTTACTCAAAACCCTTAAAGTTAGAGATAAAAAGCTTGGGTGTCCAAAATTTCAAGAGTCTCGGTTCTAAAGCAAAGTAAAATATGTCAAATGAAACAGAATAATGTTTTTACCCACCTTTGATTCAAGCCAATTTAGAACAGGAATTTGAAGGCAATCTCTTTAATAATTGTTTTAATTCCCCCTTGTTATTATTTCTTGTTGTTCTTATCTTGTTTTCCTTTCCTGATTTTAAGTAACACCTCCTGTCTTTACAAACTTGTTGAAACCTTTAATATTTTTATTTTTTCCATAACTACAGTTTCCCAAGCACAGCTGTCATGGATAAAAGTGCATAGTAGAGAAAGCAGTTTATTTAGAATATGATACCTTGAAGCCAGTGAAAAGCTTCTGTGAAGAGTTTGAAGTGTCACTTTTAGAACTTCCAGACATTTCATAATCAGACACTCTTCCAACGCCGAACACTGTCTCTTGGATTTTCCTGCATCTGTCCTGCAAAAACTATTTCCCCTAAACGCTTCTGATATCCAGCTATCCTGACATAAACTTCTGTTGTTAATTATTAGAGCACGTCTTAAAAATTATCATAGATCTCAGTGATCCTGTTGTTACTAGGCAAACCTTTGGCCAGCTTCCCTCATCGTGATTTCATTCACATTTCAACAGAGATTAATTTTGTGTCTGCTACACCGGCTCATTGGAGGTTTATTTCTTGAATCAATATCAGTCATTTAAATGCAGTGCAGTCCTGTGGGATTCGAATTGGTCCGAATGATAATTGAACTGCTATATTCCCAGAATTCAGTACCCAGGGTTTTGCCTTTCCTCATCAGAGCAGAGACATGAGCAAAATCAGTGATAAAGAGACATGGCTATTCATGCAGGCAGTTACAGGCCAATAGTGGTAAAGCGATACTCTATTTTCACAAATGTTTTCCAATAACTACTTGCTGGCTTATCAAGTTAGGCAATAATTACTGGTAACAGGAAACATGCTTGCATTCAAACCTTTATTAAATAAGATTTGTTTTCTCTTCTCCTTTTATACTTAAACACGTTATCTTTTTTATATCTACTTAAACATTACTTTTGTTCCTGACTCCCTTATAGAGACATCTGAATGTTTACTAATAAACACACAGTAGCAATTCCTTTCTTATATTGAAACTACCTGGAAAGTACTTCACATCAAAAATAAAATCATAATTGTTGATAGGATAATATATTTATAAAAATCATATTGTGTATGTAACTTATTGGATTATGAATGTTTAGCAATTTCATTTGAATCATATGGTCCATGTCTTCGTGCAAATGGAAAAAGGAATACACAAACTATTACTTCATGTTGCTATAATAAATTCCTCTGTACCCTCAAGACCAGCAGGAGTAATCATTTGGTGAAGTTACAGTGGTGACGGGAGTTATAAGTTGTCCCATAACAAGATGATGTGAACATATTTCCAGAAACTAGCATTTTTCCACAATCTGTGTTTGCTGAAGTTGTGACATTTAATGGGCTATTGCCCAAGCTTTTGCAGCGATATTCTAATTAACTCACATTCCCCTAGTGATTCTATTATTACAGACAGAAGTCATATTTCATGTACTAATATCCAAATCTGTAGCCAGAGATGGAGAAATAGAGACTACGCACCAGAATTTCAGTTCAATATTCATGTGCCATTAAGATGCTAAGACAGGTGATGAAAGGTCATCAGATGCCTTGCCTGGTCAGCTACCAACATGTTCTATTACATGATATTTCTCCTCTTGATCCATAGGGAAATAAACACACTGATTTGAATAAATTAGAATTTTAAAGCTAGAAGAAATTTCAGAAACTGCAAAAATAATTTAATTTAACCTTGTTATTAGAAGGCAGTCTTACATAATGGATATAGGGAAGATTAAATGATATAGAATACATAAAGCACATAGAACAATGGTGGGCACAGGTCAAGTTCTCTGGACACATAGCTGTTTAATAGATGAGGAAACAGGTTAACAAAATCATCAAAGCTAGAACTCGTTTTTTCTGTCATCTAGTCTAATGTTATTTTCACCATATCACAGAGGGATACATAAAAATCCTCCACTTAGTTTCATCTACAGTAGCCAAAATATTTCTTTAAAACCCTCTGCTATAGATTCATTTGAATTTTATTAACTTAATGCATTCAGGATGAATCTAGTTTGAAAAGCAATTTGATATTTAGACTAAAAATTAAACCTTACAAACTCTTCAGATGCCATCATTATAAATGCACATTTCAGCTGTCCCACATTTTTTTAAGAAAACGACTTATCTTTATTTCTAAAGCAAACAGCATTCCACTGATTAGAATTGTTTAGTTATTAATTATGTATCTATAATAATGCAAATAATCTTCCAGTATTTCAAAAACCCAATGCACACTTATTAATCATTCTTCAGGTATTTATTGAGTGACTACTGTGTGTTCTACTAGTCATACCACGCATCAAAGAGAGAGATTCTCTCTTACTAAATGAGAGAAGTTTCATACCTAATGACTAGATGATGGCCAACTGGATAAAAGCGTGAGGTATACAATATTTTCTTTTTCACTGTTTGCTGTAAACTGAATCTGTAGCTTTAGGCGCTTCTATAAAATGATTCACCCTTCATCCCTTACTTTGTAAAACACAAGAGTGGATTACTTTTATAGTAAAAGCCCCAATTCAATATTAAGATCACATGGCTTTACAATTGCTTGGAAGATAATAGTGAATTTTCTGTAATTCTCATTTTTTCATCTATATGGTACTTTTAACACAACCAGGACAATTCTACAGAAAAAGTGCTAAACAGAGCTCCATGCCTGTCCCTGAGCTCCTCAGCTGACGTCTCAACTGATTCTACTGACCTGTGGTTTACATACCAGTTGTCTGGTTGGGTGATTAGATTAGAGATGGAGCTAGTTTAGGCACCACTGAGAAAGCACTGCTTAATATAAACTACCTCTAAAATATCTCCAGCATAAGTAGGCTAAGGTGAGAACTCCTTTTTTTTTTTTATTGCAGCATACTATGGGGGTACAAATGTTAAGGTTACGTACATTGCCCTTGCCCCCCTCCCCCCTCCAGTCAGAGCCTCAAGCCTGACCATCCCCCAGACAGTGCACATCACACTCATTATTTATGTATATACCCATCCCCTCCTCTCCCCTTGCGTCTGCCTGACACCCAATAAATGTTGGAGAACTCCTTAACAGATAAATGTTTACTCCATAAATTTAACTCCAACATTCACCTGGGGCTGACTTGCCTTTTCTCTCTAATTTTAAAGCCCACTAATCTCTCAATCATTCACTCTTTTTGAGCCATGTGGACCTTTGTGTGTTTCTTGCACATGCCAGGCACAAGAGAGTCTGCGTGCTTCCCGATTTGTCTTATGCTTGGAACTCTCTCCTTCAAATACTCACACGGATACACCTTTAGATCTTTGCTTAAATGTCGCCTTTCCTGTAAAATCTTTCCTCACTATCCCTTTTTAAATTGTACCATCTTCTTCAGAGCTCTTCTCTGGTATCAAGATGTTTCATTTTTATTTATTTTTTGATTGATTAATCTATTTGTTTGTTTACCCCCACTAGAAAGTAGACTCCAAGGGTAGAGATTTTTCTGCTTATATCACTGATTAACCTTAAAAGAGTGTGCAGCATATACCAGGCATTCAATAAATATTTAAATGAAGTATCTATCCCTCCAGACTTCTCTTGTTTCTGTGACATTCTCCCCCTAGTGGAGATTCAGGTCAGCAGATGACACTTCCTGCCACCTCCAACTTGTAAGTAAACTTCGCTAATCCTTAAAATACGCTCAGAATAACAAGAGCTCAAGAGATACCAATCTTCGTGTACTATATTTTTATTCACTTGTTTGTTTGTTGTCAATGCCCATCCCCTTCCCCAATCCTTCCTCTAAATACATACACAAGAAAGGAGATGCCGTGAGAAGAGTATTCGAGCTTGTTTTTTTCACTAGTGAATGTTTAGTAGAGAACAGTGCATGCACGTGCTATTTTTAAGGGATATAAAATGAATTAAAAATAGGACAATCTCTCTAGAATCTGTAAGGAGGTATGAACAGGCTCCAGGAGGTGAGTTCTGGGGCTGGGTTTGCCATTTTATACCGTTACTTCTTTACGCAAATTCTGTGCTCTGAAAAAGTTGACCTTTTCTGAACATAATCAGTTTTCATTCTCAGCATCTTTCTTATGCCATCCTGTTTTCCTGAGGAATTGCAACCTGTCCTCAGATTAGCTTATAACAGGATCTCGCGTGCTTGTTGATCATTCCTCAACATGAATCCTTCTTTCATCACCTCTTCTTTCAGCATCTCAGTGGTCTTTTCATTAATGAAACAAGTAGCACTGATGCTTTTTAAAAGAGACGTGGGGAGGTGTTGGTAGAAAAGGATGATAATATGTAAAAGAATGAGTATCTTGTTCCCTAACTGACCTCAAGGAGTTTACAGCCACCGCAAGCAGATGTGTGCACGTTTGTAACTACTGAACCGGTATTCGTTGACCACATTTTATTTACCTAAATTGATAACGTCCATAAAGCACTGTCGGCACATAAAAGGACTCACAGAGGGGACAGAAACAAGGTGGCAGCACTTCCCTAATAGCAGAGTGTCAGTCCCTGTGGGACACGTGCCAACACCCATCTCTTGACAAACTATACCTTGAATCTCCCATTTTAACTTTCTTCCTGCATTCCTTCTACATTGTCAGAATGTTCCAGATGAAAAATTATAACTTCTCAGGCAATCTGAATAGATTATCTTTCTCCAGAAATGCTCCTATGAAAAATCAGTAGGTTGTTCTTTTTTAGTCTCACAGAAAAATAAGGACTCCAGGATTCCAGAGAAGATTTCACTGGCCTTTCATGGTGAATATTTATATTGCACGATTCCAGCTGACAAAAACCATATTTCTTTTTTTTAAATCTCCCTGCCCCTACCTTCCTGCTATCCTTTTCAGCCTCTGGCAAACATCATTCTACTCTCTGTTTCCATGACATCTATTGTTTTTATATTTAGCTCCCACATATGAGTGAGAACATGCGAGATTTGTTTTTCTGTGATTGACTTATTTCACTTATTCATGTTGGTGCAAAGGGTAGGATTTCATTCTTTTTGTGGTTATATAACATTCCATTATGTATATGTATCACAATTTTTTTATCCATTCATCCTCTGATGGACACTTAGGTTGATTCCAAATCTTGGCTATTATGAAGAGTGCTGCAAAAATCATGGAAGTGCAGATATCTTTTCAATATACTGAATTTCCCTCTTTTAAATATATACCCAGCAGTGGGATTGCTGGGTCATATGGGAGCCCTATGTTTAGTTTTATGAGGAACCTTCATACTGTTCTCCATAGTGGTTGAGCTACATTTACATTCCCACCAGCAGTGTACAAGGGGTTTCCTTTCTCCGCATTCTTGCCAGCATTTATTATTGCCTTTTTGATAAAAGCCATTTTAACTGGGGTGAGATGATAGCTCATGGTAATTTTGATTTGTGTTTCACCAGTGACTAATGATGTTGAGCATTTTTTCATATACCTGGTGGCCATTTGTATGCCTTCTTTTGAGAAATGTCCATCCATGTCCTTTCCCCATTTTTAATTGGATTATTTGATTTTTTTCTATTAAGTTATTGGAGCTCCTTATATATTCTAGTTATTAATCCCTTGTCAGACAGGTACTTTGCAAATATTTTCTCCCATCATCTCTTTACTTTGTTGGGTTGTCTCTTTGTTGATTGCTTCCTTTGCTGTGTAGATGCTTTTTAGCTTGATGTGGTCCCATCTGTCCAATTTTGCTTTGGTTGCCTGTGCTTTGGGGGTATTACTCAAAAAGTCCTCACCCAGACCAGTGTCCTGAAGCATTTCTTCAAAGTTTTCTTTTAGTAGTTTATAGTTTCTGGTCTTAGATTTAAGTTTTTAATTCATTTAATTTGATTTTTGTATATGGTGAGAAATAAAGGTCTAGTTTCATTCATCTGCATATGGTATCCAGTTTTCCCAGCATCATTTATTGAGGAGATTGTCCCTTCCCCACTGTATGTTCTTGGCACCTTTGTCGAAGATAAGTTCATTATAGATATATGGATTTATTTCTGAGCTCTTTATTCTGTTCCATTGGTCTATGTGTCTGTTTTTATGCTAGTATCTTGCTTTTTTGTTTACTATAGCTCTGAAGTATAATTTGAAATCAGATAATGTGACTCCTCCAATTTCCCACCCCGCACCCTGCCCTTTCCAGGATGGCTTGGGCTATTCTAGGTCTTTTGTGGTTTCATATAAATTTTAGAAGTTTTTTTTTCTGTTTCTGTGAAGAATGTCGGTATTTTGATGAGGATTGCATTGAATCTGTAGATTGCTTTGATAGTATGGCCATTTTAACCATATTATTTCTTCCAATCCATGATCATGGAATATCTTTCCATTTTTCTGTGTCCTTTTCAATTTCTTTCATCAGTTTTTATAGTTTTCATTATGGAGATCTTTCACTTCTTTGGTTAAGTTTATTCCTAGTTATTTCGTTTTATTTATAGCTACTGTAAATGTGATTACTTTCTTGGCTTCTTTTTCAGATTGTTTACTCTTGGCCTATAAAAATGTTACTAATTTTTGTATGTTCATTTTGTATCCTGCAACTTCACTGACTTTATCAGTTCTAATAGTATTTTTTGTAGAGCCTTTAAGTTTCTCTAAATATAAGATCATATCATCTGCAAACAAGGATAATTTGACTTCTTCCTTTCCAATTTGGATGCCCTTTATTTCTCATTGACCTTTTTTCTGATTGCTCTATTTAGAACTTCCAGTACTGTGTTGAATAACAGTGGTGAAAGTGGGCATCCTTGTCTTGTTCCATACCTTAAAGGAAAGGCTTTCAATTTTTCTCCATTCAGGATGATACCAGCGTGGGTCTGTCACATATGGCTTTTATCTTGTTGAAGTAAGTTCTTTCTATGTCCAGTTTTTTGAGAGTTTTCATTATGAAATGATGTTAAATTTTATCAAATGCTTTTTCAGTATCAATTGAAATGATCATATGGTTTTTGTCATTTATTCTGTTGTTATAATGTATCACATTGATTGATTTGTGTATGTTAAGCCATTCTTATATCTCTAGGATTAATACCACTTGATTACAATGAATAATCTTCTTAATGTGTTGTTGAATTTGGTTTGCTAGTATTTTGTTGAGGATTTTTGCATCTATGTTCATCAGAGATATTGGCCTGTAGTTTTCTTTTTTGTTGTATCTTTATCTGGTTTTGGTATCAGGGTAATGTATGCCTCATAGAATGAGTTGGGGAGTATTCCTCCTCCTCAATTTTTTAGAATAGTGTAAGTACGATTGATATTAGTACTTCTTTGAATGCTTGGTGGAATTCTGCAATGAAGCCATTGAGGCCTGGCTTTTCTTTGATGGGAAAATTTTTATTACTGCCTCTATCTCATTAGTTGTCATTGGTTTTTCTAGTTTTGGATTTCTTCCTGATTCAGGTAGCTTGCATTTCTTCTAGGTTTTCCAATGTATTGGCATGTAGTTGCTCATAGTAGTCTCTAATAATCCTTTGCATTTCTGCAGAATCAATTCTGATGTCTTCTTCTTCATCTCTCATTATATTTACTGGAGTCTTCTGTCTTTTTTTATTAGGCTGGCTAAAGGTATGTCAATTTTGTTTGTCTTTTCAAAAATCCAACTTTTCGTTTCATTCATCTTTGTACTTTTTTGTTTCAATCTCATTTATTTCTGATTTGATTTTCATTATTTCTTTTCATGTACTAATTTTGTGTTTGGTTTGCTCTTGTTTTTCTAGTTCTCTGAGATGTATAGTTAGATTATTTATTTGAAGCTTTTCTACTTTTTTGATGTAGTTGCTTATTGCTATATACTTTCCTCTTGTTACTACTTTTGCTTTATCCCATGGGTTTTGGTATGTTGTATTTTCATTTTCATTTTTTTAAGAAATTTTTTAATTTCCTTTTTAATCTCCTCATTGACTCGCTGGTCATTCAGGAGCATATTGCTTAATTTCCATGTGTTTTTGTAGTTTCCAGTGCTTCTCTTGTTATTGAGTTCTAAGTTTATTCCATTGTGGACAGAGAAAATACTTGTTATGATTTCAATCTTTTAAATATTTAAGATTTGTTTTGTGGCCTAATTTATGGTCTATCCTTAAGAATGATGTATGATCTGAGGAAAAGAATGTGTATTCTACAGCTGTTGGATAAACCAAGAAACCATATTTCCTAATGCATATGTCAAGAAAATATGACATGTTCAAGAGGCACAATGGATATACCCATTTTTGTTTCTACATTTAGCAATATAGCTAAATATAATATGTAGGAACATGAATGGGATTGCTTAAAAACATATTATTTTTTTATCTTACTTTGCTAGGGAAGCCAAATAGCTTAATCCATAGTATATTATTTTTGCCTATTGTGTGTATGATATTGAAGTGTTAATTTATTTGTGCAAATATATGTTAACATCACTGTGTGAAAGGATGAAAAGATTATGCAGTAGTATGTATGCTGTACACACACACCCACGGGCATCTTCATACACATGAAGCATTAGTACCACTTATATAGATTTCATTGTTCCTGACTTTATACTGTGAGTACTTTCCTACATACACTAGCTTACAATTTATTGGTAGTCAGGACAGTGTTTTATACTCATTTGATTTCTCCATTGAACTTAGCACAATGTTGTCTTGATAGAGGACATTTCAATAAATAGATGTTAGGTAAGTGATCAACCTGAGCAAACAGATGGATAAAGTAAGAGAACGACAAAAAAAGCCTTTGGAACTTGACATTCATATTGTGTTTCCAAAATGGGTTGTGCGATGCAGCTTTGCTGTGTACTCAGGAGGGATTAGTGAATGATTTTCAGACTATGCTTTTCTTTTCCAATTTAATCCCTTATTTTTCATTTAAATCAGAGGCTTGGTGCTCTCTTAATGAGCACCATGATGAGAGCATGAGTATGCTATATATTTAAGGAGAAGAATTCAGAGAAAATGAAATTTGTATCACAGACATTCACAGAGTACAACATTCACTTAGACAAACCAATATTTTTCAAGTTCATTGCAGGAATACTCAGCCTGTTGATCATACAATGAAATCCTCTACCCTAGAAGAACAGCACTATATTGTACACATATGTAATATCCTCAAAGGGCTTCAACCAAGAGCCGTTCTTAATATAAGCCACAGGCAACATCTAGCAATGTGTGTAGAATTGCTTTGTGTCCAAAATTTTAGGAAAATCAAATGAGTTAACATTTTGTGACCATAAAAATCTCATTAGTTATGCTTTTTGCTGTTTCCCAACTCTATTTTTTAATCAAATACAATTCAAGACTCAACTAAAGCGGTCAATAGTTATTCAGGACTTAGCCATTTCTTAGGAACCCTTAGGAAAGACATGAAAACAGAAAAATACCATTCTACTGTATTTAGAGGCATCTTCTCTTACTTCTTTTGATTTATTATTTGCCATAATAAGCAGTTTTTCTCTGAAGCAACATATTCAAACCAAAGAGAAGAGTTCTAAAAGAATCAAGCTGAATTAACTTTCATGCAAGAGTAGCTGTTCAAGATTTTCATTTGCATGTAGATAGCATTGTGGTGAATTTGGAGACATGTCTCATTCTAAAATGCATCTATGGGCAATTGGTGCAGTGGCATCTTCTAAATGACACAATCACACCCAAATTGTATGGGCTAGAGGTCAGTTGCTTTCTTAGTATCCTTGTAAAATTAAAAAGACACTGATCATTTAGCTTTGATCCATAATTTCAGTTTGACAAAAGAGTAAAGATTGAAGAGCTATAAAATCTAATAATAAAAAAAAATCATTTCACGAGTTTATTTTTGGCATTAACTGAAAACAGATTTGGGTTTTATTTAAGCCTTTCAATGCCATCCCAGAGACCTACTGAGAGTTGTTTGTTTGTGTTTATGTGAAACATTAGAGAGTCTATGGCCCTAAAAGAATTGCAAACAGGTATAAAAGTACAACAAAGTAATGAGTTGTATTTTCAGCTGTTTATAAATTATTTTCAACACTTTAGTAAGTTTAAGATTTAGAATCATACTTGCTTTTTGTATACTTGTAGCCTGCAATCAAAATAACTGTTTAGAGAACATTAATGTTTATCTAATAGTTGGGAAAACAAATTATATATATTTAGTTGGTTTCAGTAAATGTATGGGATGGCTGATCAAGGATCTTTCTTTTAAGGAAAAATAACTATGTTCGAATTTACAACAATAAAATATGCTATTCAAAATGCAGTCAATTTTCAGTTATATGCATTAAGATAATATACAGTTTATAAAAATTCTTAGCTTTCCTTTCTTATTGCCTGTTCAGACTGTGATTTTAATATAAGCCTAAGCAAAATATAATTAAGAAGTTAAATCAGCTGAAAAATACT
>CAUYRT010074790.1:0-54203 GCA_963574885.1 Lepilemur ruficaudatus
GCCCCAGCATCCCACTCGTCCCCTGTCTCCAGTCCTGTCTACTTCCAGTTTACTGCCTGATGCCAGAGAGGTATTCAAAAATACAATTCTATATATAATATGGTCATGTTTGAATCCTTTTATTGATCGTAGTCACCCACATGAATACAAAACCCAAGGACCTATAAGAACCCTGATGATCTAGACACAGTCAGTTTTGAAGCCCCATAAATCACCACCCTCCCCTCAGATGTCCCGCAGCCATACAGAACTGCTTAGTGACACGCCCTGTTTTTGTTTCCTTGGCTCCCTCCTGTACCCACCTTCATCTCCATTCCCCCCAAAGTAAGAATTATTGTCCCTATATTACAATAAACATGCATCCCTTATACCATACTCTGTATCATATCTGGAATAATTCATTTACAGGTTTGTCTTTTTCAGTAGCCTGTGAAATCCCCAGAATTAGATATTTAATACTATTTATTTTTAAAACCCCGAGGCTTGCCACAGTGCCTTAATTCACTCCAGACTATGAGTTCAGTAATTTTTATCCAATTCCCATCTGTTAATTTTTAAAGACTGATTCACAGATGTGCTTCGAGGATTATTAAGAACATAACAAATATGCAAAGACAAGAGTTTGGCTTCCCACATGAACAAAGTATTCTAAGTTGGGAATTGGAGTCAGAGGTAAAGGGTTCAAGTCCTAAATCCTGCCATGTTCTCTTTCTGTGAGTTTGGGCAAGTTCCTTAAACTCTCTGAGCTTAAATTGGCTCATCTTTAAAGTTACGGTAACAATTCATGCTTTACCATCCCATTGTGTAGATTAAATGAGATAATATTAGGCAGAAAACCACAACTTTGTGAACTGAGGAGTGCTAAACAAATGCAAGATATTATGATCATGGCACACAAATGGTTTATCAGGTATTGAAAACACAATTGCTCTGTCATTTGGAACGATTTCAATTGTAAGAAACAAAACCAGAAAAAGAATGGCTTAAACAAATAAAGGCCGATTTTTCTCATCAGCTAGAACTATGGAGGTAAATAGTCGGTTCAGCTGGCTCAATAACGCTACCAGGGTCTCAGGAACTGTCTCTGCTTTTACTCCATCATCTTTAAAGCATGTTGGCTTTTGTCTTTATGCTTATTGCCTCAAAGATGGCTGCAGCAGTGACAGATATCACATGTGCATCCAAGGCAGAACGAAGACAGATAAAGAGGGAATCACAAGCTTTATGTGTTCTTTTTATTAGGAAAGCACGTACTCTCCAGCAGCTTTCATCAGACTTCTGCTCCTACCTCGTCGCCCGGCACTGGCATGCTACTTTGAACTGTGTGGGAGGCTGCAGAAGTGTTTTTAACCTTTTCAGCCCTACATGCAGGTGGGCAAGGATGAAGGGGCTTGATGATGGGTGTTGGGTTTGCAAGTCAACAGTGTTTGCCACAAGTATCTTCTTAAAAATCTCAGTTTTCAATCAATTGTTGAACAATAAAGCACAGGCATTGTGTTCTCAAAGCTGCTTTCGGTGGGGATGGATTAATCATTAAGACTAATTAAGAGTCAGCATGTCTTCCCAAATGTCTAGTCTTTCCTCCAGATATCAATACATTTTAAATAGAGATTGTGGAGTCCTGTCTTTGGTGGAAGAGAAGGTCACGCTAGCTGTGTGCTTTACCCTCATGAAACGCATCCATTAGAAGCTGAAGAGGAATGTAAGAGACGCAGGGACTCCCTGAGAATTGGCTTTCAAGTAGAGTTTGCAGTACAATACAGTGTAGAAAGACAAAGAAAAAGATCTGAAAATAGGTGAAGATTTGGAAACAAGAAAGAGGTGCTAAAGAGGCAAAAAAAAAAAAAACCCAAAATGAACAAGCAAAATGAAAATAGTTTCATCTCTCTGCTCAAGTCTCAACATAGCGTTTACTTTAAAAAGAACAAGGCAATTTCCCTCTCTAGTCCCACCTGCTAGCTGAAATAACTGTAGGGAAACCCAGGACATCTTTAGGATTGCTAGTGAGTTCACTGGGGTTATTTTCATCTTCCAGGACTGGTATAATTAAAAGTATATGGCTTCTTTCTGCTCGCCAGTTCTGTCGAACAGAAATAGAGGGCACCTTGCACAAGCATGTTAAGTATATTGATTAGAAGCACACAGGGCTGTGATGCTGTCTAAGGATCAGTGTGGTCCAGGAGCACACATTGGGCTATGGCTGTTATGTTGAACTATGCAGCACTTTAGAGTAGACTAACTCTGCAGCCCCAGCAGATGGCTACTTTCTGTTTTTAGAAGAGCCTGACTTGGGATGCCTTATGCTTTTAATCTTGTTGAAAGGCGTTCTAAAAACTCAGAACCTATCAATTGCTCTTCATATTTGCCATTCAAGCTCAAGCAAAAATGCATTAAAATTAATTTATTATTTAAAATGGTGGGAAGGGAATGTATAATGCCCTTCATAGAAATGTAGGAATTCATTCCAGCGATAAATCTGAAACCAGACTGCAAAATCACAGTGAGCTAGTCTAACCATCTGCACCTAACATTATGTGAAAAATTACCTAGTCAAAGCAGTCTATTATGTGTTTCTTTCCAGGTCTTCCCATCCCCTCCCTTTCTTTTCTTTTTTATTTCTCTTTCTCTTCTATAATGCATAGTCCTTAACATAGGCCATGAAGACAGTGAGTTAGGTGATTTTGTAACAGCTGTCTACTTGAAGCATTCTGTAGCCTTTTTACTTTAAGGTCTAAAGATGCCTTCATCGGTAGTACCTCTACTAACATTGCAGCTGCCCAGTCTTTTGTGAAGGATGTGATTAAATTCAGTCTCCATTTCTTGCACTCAAATCATCTAATGATATTTTCATGATTGAAACTAAGACACCTGTTCATTAATTAGTTGAAAATGCATTTCTAGTTGAAGACAAGAATTTGATTTATTTGCTATCTATATTTATATATTTTCATTGGTCAACAAGGCTTTTTAAACAGCTTTCAGTTGTTAACTTCCAACATCATAACTGCTACTTCCTTAAATTGTATGCAAGTGAAGGAAATTGACTAACTTGTTGGGCTTTGCAAACAGTTGGAGAATTTTTCTTTAAAAGTAAATTTGATAAATAACGTGGATGCAGAGACATAGGGACACTCCTACACTGCTGCTGGGACTGCAAACTAGTATAACCTCTGTGGGAAGCAATATGGAGATATCTCAAAGAGCTACAAGTTGAACTACCATTTGATCCAGCAATCCCATTATTAGGCATCTACCCAAAAGAATAAAAGACATTCTATAAAAAAGACATCTGCACTCAAATGTTTATGGCAGCTCAATTCATAATTGCAAAGATCTGAAAACAACTCAAGTGCCCATCCATACATGAGTGGATTAATAAAATGTGGTATATGTATACCATGGTATATGTATACTCAGCCACAAAAAACAGTGGTGATCTAGCACCTCTTGTATTATCCTGGGTAGAGCTGGAGCCCATTCTACTAAGTGAAGTATCCCAAGAATGGAAAAACAAGCACCACATGTACTCACCAACAAATTGGTATTAACTGATCAACATTTAAGTACACATATAGTAATAACATTCATCAGGTGTCAGGCAGATGGGAGGAGGGAAGAGGGGATGGGTACCTAATGAGTGTGGTGCCCATCGTCTGGTGGATGGACATGCTTGAAGCTCCAACTCAGGTGAGGCAAAGTCAATATATGTAACCTAAACATCTGTGCCCCATAATATGCTGAAATCAAAACAAAGTTAAAAAAATAAAAGTAAATTTAAAATTATCTTCTTTCTTGTGGCTTCTTTGCAAAAAGTAGTGTTGAAAATACATAAAAAGAATGAATTCTAAAGGATTGGATAGACCATTAGAGCTGGGAGAGCTAGAAGAGACAGAGTTCAATTTTTCAAGTTCAACCCTCCCCCCACCACTAGACTTTACTTTTTAACAATTTTTTTTAATAAGTAAGAGCATTTTCTCAGAGAAGTGAAGGACTTCCCAAAGTCAAATGACTCACTGGCTTGTGATCTCAAATCTCATTTCTGATCAGTGCCCATTCTGCTAAAACTGATTTTCAATATGAAAAGTATTTTTTTTAAAAAAACATTGAATTTCCATTCAAATCAAACTCAAGTTGAAGGAAAGAGCTAATGTTTAACTGGTGGTACCAAAAACTTCACAGAGCAAAATTACATCTAAACGAATCATCCCTTCTAAACCTTTTTCAGTGGTATGAAGTGCAATATGTATATGCCTGGGAGTCAGACAGATCTGGGTTTGTATCTCAGCCCTGTGTTTTACGTTAAGAAAGTTACTCACCTCTTCTGAGGATAAGAATATCTATTTTGTACTGTTATTCAAATTAGTGCTGTATGTAAAAACCCTAGCACAGTACCTGGAATATAATAGGTACTCAAAAAATAGCAGCTTTTATAACGTAACATCAAACCTGACTTTTATAGAAGTGATAGTGAGGGTTACATAATCTCAGAAACACAGGGAAAAATGTATATTGTAAAGTAAATGGACTGATAAAATGAGTCTGAGTAAATACTGGATGCTCAGAATGTTTAGTTCCTGCCTCTCTTGACATGAGTAAGCTCAGATATTGAGAGGTATTTCAACTACAGGTGCACTTTGTCTATGTTCTTAGCCAAACCTGAGTGAGATGGGGGCAGAGTATCAAAATCAGCCACTCCAGCCGATAAGGTCTGGATCTATTCTTTGTGACCTGCAGTACAGTAGCCAACATGCTTGGGGACCCCACCTGCATGATTTTATCACTCTTTAAAAATCATTAGTTTGTCCAGCTTTGGGACTAAACTTCTGCCTTGGTGTCCTGATCTGCATTGTGGTTCCTCTAGTGGAGCTCAGGACACTTGCTGAGACTCTGACATCCACCTAGGCCGTAACACCCATCTGTTCTAGAGATGGACACTGCCACTTGTAGCCTTTGACGTTGAGTGGGCTCCTGTTCCACGTGTAGGTTTCGTTTGTAAACACAATGCTTCCACTGCCTGGAAATATTGCTGCTTCTTGCAGAAGAAGAACACAGGACCAGAACAGGCTCAAGCTTACTACATCTTTCTGAATATTGTAATTGTACTGCAGGTTACTGTCATCAGGTGCTACTCCTCTATTTTAGTTAATTTACCTACTTAGATTCTATTCCCTCCAAGCTTCTTTTCTTTCTTCCACTGATGAGTTTCCACAACCCCTTGTACCAAGCAAGTTGTCCTGAGCTAAGAAGTCTCTAGATCTGCAAGTAAAAGAAAAGGTTGATGTAACTAGCATCGATGAAGCTAATCTGCGTGGGGCATTAATATTCTCATGTGGGTTACGTGAGAACTCTCTGTTACTCTCTGATATAAAGCTACAGCTAAGTTCTTAGAGACTGATTATAGAGTTTCAGTGATACAACTCTTTCCTTCCTAGGAGTTTTGATGGAACAAGGAGTCATTTGAGAACACAGATTCAAGGTTGGGAATCTGTCCTTCCTTTGGATGTTGACTCATGTTTCTTGGACAAGGTTTATGCATCCTTAACTTTCTCCTTCGTCACTCACTCCACCATCCAAAGAGCCCTGCAGACATGCTTGCAGATGTGTTAAACAGCAGCACATCAACTCATTAGGAGCTCCTCTAATGAAACTGAACATAATAAAAAATAAAATCAGTTCTAATTTTGGCCTTTATTTACACAAATGATAACAGAGCCCTAAAGAGATCTTGGCTGCAATGTTTGGGTATCGAGGGGAACTTGAGTGGGGACAAGTGGAACACCGTGGATTAAGTTGCCGTGTGCCAGGGCCCACATTTAAGATGTTCCCTTTCAGAGGCAACGTCAATTGTTCTCGCCTCTGTGGAAGGTAGAAGCAGAAACTGTGAGGGAGGCCCCTGAACAGAAGCCATGGATTGTAAATATTAACTTCCAGGGATCTGTATTTGCAATTTTCCTCAATAAAGGCTCTTTATTTTGACTTTTAAAATGGTATTCTCTGTTACTTTAAAATTAGAGAACGAACTTGGCAGCCCAACATATTTTTATACTTATGTGTACACAAAGATCATATAATGGATCCACCATGGATTAAATGCAGGCTTTTTTATTGTTTTTACAGGAGTACGGATGGATTTCTGCCCCAAACTCTTACTTTTTCCCTGGATTCCCATTAGGACTAATGACATGGATTGGACAGGAGCCAGGAGTATCATCTGCAATCATGAACCAGAAGAAATTAGATGGCTTAAAGAATCAGAAGTGCACAAACGGGACACAGATCACTGCAGAGCCACTTGTATTTGTTAAGATCCGCTTGGTCACATGCAATAGAAAGTCACCTGGGGAAGCCTAGGCACATTGAAAATGTTTTTGGGGGATCATAATGTGATATCTTACAGAGCTGAAGGAAGAAATGAATAAATAACTGAGGCTCATGAGGGAAAGGAATGAGGGCAGCATGGATACCTCATCAACAGAAGGTGCGGGTCTTTTTTGTGGGGCAAGAACAAGTCAGCTTTCATTGTTCCCAGTTTCCAAATACTGTCATTCCAGATGTCAAAATCACAGGTGAGTCAGGTGTCTGCCCTTGAATTTCACTCTGATGGTCAGTGGGAAGGGTCACACAGAAAGGATAAAGCTTCTGGGGCCTAATTCTGTGGCCTGGGGATCCGTCTTACAGAAGGGGTGTTTGTTTTGAGCTCAGCAGCCGCCACTAAAATTGTCGGCCACGCAGCTCACATTCCAACATTCATTCTCACAACTGAAACACTCTCAAATGCTCAAGTACAGACAGCATGGAAAATAAGAATGAACTACACACATATATACACACACACAATCTGAATATAAGAAAAATAAAGCAATTTGATACTTATAGTAAAAGTGCTAAAGTTTTGCTGCTGAGGAGAAAGTTTATTTTTCAGCTCATGGAATGCTGATTATAGGTTAAATTGGGTCTCCCCCAAATTCATACGTTAAAGTCTTAACTCCCAGTACCTCAGAAGGAGACAGGGTCTTTACAGAGATAATCCATTTGAAATGAGGTAATTTGTATTGGCCCTGATAAAATGTGACTGGTGTCCTTATAAAAAGGGGACATTTGGAGACAGACCAAAGACATAACACACAGAGGGAATGCCATGCGAAGATGGAGGCAGAGGTCAGGTGATGCGTTTATACACCAAGGAACACTAAAGTGAACCACCGGAAGGTAGGTGACAAGCTGGGAACAGATTCTTTTTCACAGTCTTCAGAAAGAACCAACCCTGCAGACACCTTCATCTTAGATATCCTGCTTCCAGAACTGTGAGGCTATAAATTGTTACTTAAGACACCCCATTTGTGATACTTTGTTATAACAGTCTTAGCAAAGTAATACAACGTTATTATCAAAATGTGAAAGGGCATTGGTTACACATTTCAAAATGACTCCATAAGAATTTAAGTTTTCAGAGAAAAAGATACTCTAATGGAAATCTTTTCATGTTAGATTGCTGAGTTACTTTTTCACTGTGGCTAACTTTCACTTTCATTCCTGTAGTATGACATGTGGGTAATTAAATTCTTGGATGTATCACAGACCAAATAAGATTGGTTAAGTAAGCTGTTAAGTAAATGGGCTAACAGTCACATTAGACATGTGGCCTAATATTCCTATGTTCTTAGGGAAGTTTTCTGATGTTAAGATATTCTTTCTCAATTTTGTGCTAATTAGGACTTAAGCTAACTACTCACCAGAAAGTTAGAAAGTAATAGATTTCATTGCATTTTTAGGTCAACAGTGGGCTTTTTCTTGGCAATTACTAACATTAGCTCAGCCATCTGTCCTTTTACTAGTGAACCCATACATTTCAAAGACTCCAGCTGAGAAAAGCATGACTATTTCTCTTCTCTTGCAAAATATAATGATTCTCAGTAATTTATAAATGTTTGAAATAGCAAAAAATCATGCATATATCGCAATGGTTTGCATGGAGGTCACCAAATCTCAAATTCATTGGCAAATGAATTTGTACTCAAAAGAAAAAGGTATTTCCATTATTTAAAATAGTGACTTCCACAGATGTTTGATGAGGATAATAATCATGAACAAAATCTGAAATATTTGTAACTCAGAACCCAGGAGCTCCTGTGCCTATTCCGTGTAATATTGTACAAATGCGTAATTATCTCTTTGACATGTTTAATATTTATCTCCCCAGTAGATTGTAAACTCCATGAGGAGCAGAAACTACATTTGTCTTGGTCATTATTATGTCCCAAAATCTAGCACAGTGGAGGAATATTAACTAATTTTTGAATAAAGGGATGATATTAAGTATGTCAAAAAATCAGTGATTATTGTCTAGGCAAAGTCTAGTCTAGATTAAGGTCTAGGCAAAGCATTACCAGTTTGAAACAGAATGCAGATAAAGAAGGACTTTCAGAGATGTGCTTCTTTCTTTAGTGATATTTAACCTACTACCTAATTCGTGTTTTGTTTATTCTTTGTATTTTCCAACCTGGACATGGCTTATCTTTCCTTTAAAATCTTTAGTAGTTCTTTGTTTTCTATAGTACAAAGTTCAAATCTACAGCAGAACAATTCTCTTTATGATCTAGCTTCAGTTGACAACTTCAGCCTTATTTCTTTCCATTTTCCCAGTCCTTACTTTCTCTTACCTTGCTCTCTCAATATGCTCTTTACGATCTAGGTACACAGAGCTATTCTCGACCCCATATGTTCTAGACACTTTCAGAGCTCATTGATGGTGTTTATGTCTACAACAGCTGCACCTTTCATCTCTCTCTACTGAAATCCCATTAATCTCACAAGACCCACTTCACTGTCTTGATGAAAATGTCTATACATTCACCTTTTTCTTTATAAAAATTAATCACTTACCCATTAGTGCCCCCTCTCTGAAAATACTCTTTACATAGCAAATGAATTGTTTTGCTTTGATTTTCAGCGTATTTCTACTGTTGGAGAATACCTTTAGGGAAGAATTTATTTATTCCTTAATCCCAAGAACATAGCTCAGTGTACGGATCATAGTAAGTGCCGCATTAATGTCAAACAATCTTTTCTTGCCTTTTTATCAGAATTATTGTTTTTAAGCAACAATTTCAAAAAATTATTGACATCTTTCAAAAAACATGTTGACATCTGGTTCCATTTCTATAAGTATACTTAGCCCAGACCCCAGGAGTGGTTTGCTAACTCGGCCAAAGCTGATCTAACATTTCATAGGACAATGTGACACTCAGACTACTGAACCCTCAACTTTTCAGCTAGTTTTAAAATGACCTAAAGAGATCTATCCCTCATGGCTCAAAACAGCCTGGTATGGATGGCATATCTCAATGCTGTGGGACTACTTAAATTTTACATTTATTTCTTTCTATTTTTACGAAATAATCAAGCTAGTGAAATAATACAGCTTCTCATTTCTATTATACCCTTAGTCTAATTGACTTGGATTCTCCAGAGTCAATTAAAATATGACTCAGTTAAATATGAATATGTTATCCCACCCAGTCACGGGAAATTGATGCAGTTCTCTATTTTCTTTGTAGGTTTATATAATCCTCTGCGGAGAGATGCTTAAGGCATGTATATCTACAATCACGGTCAGTTTCAGAGAGAATCTGGCTGCGGTTGGGAGGTAGGACTCCTGTGGATCAGTTGGGCAGTTGCCCTGCTAACGCCACTGGGATGCTTCCAGCTTGCTCTCAACATGCCAGCTGGGAAAGTACTTAGCAAATCCCTTTGAGATCACAGAGCCTCCACCCCTGGGTTGGGCAGTTGCCCAGAGAAGTGTCCAATCAATCCAGAGAATGCAGATGGAGAGATGAGTGCATCTATCACCTTGTAACTGAGTTTTTGTGTAGATCACATGGTTTGGAGCGGTGTTATTGATCAGGCACAATACCTTCTGTATTTTTAATGGCCTCTTAATTGGACAAAGTGGTATTTTAAGAACAGTCTAACATACGCAAAGTTGTTACAGAAGAGTGGGAAAAATTCAACAGTATGGCAAGCTTTCAGAACACTAGAACTATTTATTTCTTTTATGAAATGGAATGGGTCTTCTCCTCGTTGTGGTGGATCTAAAGCCACACAACACAATTTCTGGTCCTTCTGCCACATACTATGTTTATCATTTTTAGAGAAAATTTCATATTTTAGGTTAAATATTAGCTAGTACCTAAATTATAATAACAATCTTTAGCATTTGTATATTGCAATGCAGTTTACCAAAACACTTTCCTCCACATTATATTTTTAGGTCCTTATTTGATCCCATGATTTGGATGGCATTTGGCATTGTATAAAAGGTTTTGAGAAATTATGTAATTTATTTAAGGTCACATAACTAGTAAGTGGACATTTCTAGTAGTCAAACCTAGGTCTTCTGAGTTTCAAGTTCACACTCTTTTATTAAAGGGTGTAATACTGGGTCAGTAATTATGCAGTGGTGCACATACTAGCCTATGTCTGTGACTTGAGAGAAACAGAACAAGGCCTATTAGAAAATTTTCTTTCCTGGTGGCTTTCAGAAGACACATACATTTTAACCAGGTAAAAGCATGATGTCCCCTAAAAAATTCCCAGGACACCCAGATAAAATAATATCATCGCTTCAAAAGATGTTCATTGAGCATGGCCCATGTTCCAGGCACTGTGTTAGGCACTAGCAGTATAAAGATGAACAGGACATGGTTCTGCCCTTGTGTAGTTAGTAATAAAGTCAAGACCCAGAGGATGCATAAGAATAAGGAAAAGTTCTGAAAAACAACAGTTATACCAGGCTCCAAAGGATAATTAAGTCAACTAAACACATCCCTCAAAGTAAAGGTCCATGTCCTTACAATGGCCCCAGGCCTACATATCTGACTCCTCTAGCTTCTGGATCTCAGCTCCCATCATTACCTTCCTCCATCACTCAGCTCCAATAGCTCAGTCTTCTTTACTGTTCCCTGAACTTCCCCCGGGCCGTGGCCATTTCTTCTGCCCAGAATGCTCTTCTTCCAGATACCGCTTGTCTATCTTTCTAACCCTCTCACTCATCATCCTCTTTAATACTCTGACCCACACTCTCTCCTGCACTCTGGATCCTCCTGTTTATACTTTATTTTCTCTCTTTTTAAAAATCTATAGCACTTATCACCTATCCCATAGTGTAAACGTCACTAATTTGTCTGTCTATTATCTGATTCAACTTTGTTATGTTCACTACTAATGTATTCCAAGCATCCAGGAGAGAGCACCCAGTATGTCCAATGTTTGTTGAATGAATAAGATTCACAGACCACTTGCTTTGTGTCATAAACCTTGTCATATATATTGTTTCCATTCATCGGACACAATGAACGTAGCTTTTTACTGTCCACATTTCATGGATGAAAAACAAGACCCAAAGAGTTTGCATGTTCTGACACAACTAACACAGTGGGTCTGTTGCAGATTCTCTCCAGTACACCACGGTGCCTCTAGTTGGCAAGAAGAAGGATTTAGAACATTGCTGCACAGCTGCTATGACTGATGGGGAAATAGTATACAGGTCAGGGTAAAGAATGCTCAGGTGTGGGCATAGCCAGTTGTTGGAGGCAGGTTAGCAAGGGATGGAGGTATAGACACCAACGTTAGGGTCTGGGGAAATAATTGGGATGCTAGGAAAAGGATTTGAAACATGTAAGAGCAGAGCTGTACCATTAAACCATGATAAAGACCATTCCGTGTAGGGATCAGTGGAGTAGGACTGGAGGTGGGTCTCACCGGAAGCCAGAGTAGGGTGGAAACACTGAAGAGGGTCTCAAACTGAAAGGTGAGTGCCTTAAGGCCTTTAATCGGTGGAGCCCATGGTAGTGTCTCCTCCTCACTTTAGCCTGTCACACATGCTAGACCGTTTTCTTAAAACCAGTGTGTGAGACAAACATTACTTATTCTGTATATTATCCTCCCTTTGCATTAAAGCATATTTCTCTGTGTCTCTATCTGCCTGTTGAATTAATCTCCCTTTGACAATTCCAATTCTTTAGAAAACTTCCAACGGTGTGTCCTGGCAGAAACAGGCATTTGGGAGTCAGTGGTGTGGTAAAGCGACCAGGCAGACTCAGACAGACCCATCTACTCTAAACCCTCAACTCACCAACTGCTAGCCGGCTAACCTACGGCAGGTTGCTCACAGACCTTAGCCTCAGTTTCCTGAACTAAGAAATGGGTTTGATAACAGTAAATTGTTGGGTTGCTGTGAGGACTGGACATGTATGTAGAGAACACATTTGCTTCAAGGGCCCACTGTGGTGACTAACAAATTATAGTTCTTTTCACTTTTTTCTCCTCTCTCTCTTAAAAACAGATTGCCAGGATTTAGCCTTCCTGTTCTATTCCAAAAATGAACTTCTAGGGTCATCTAGGAAGCTCAGCCACCTTGCTTGGGGGCTTAAAGAGTAACCATAATTGGGAACAGTGGGAGGCAGTGGGGGGAAAAAAATCTTAAAGAAAAACTGTGCCCTTTACTTTCACCATTTATATCACCAAGATGTTTGGAATTTTAATGTTTAGAATTTAAATGAGAAAGACATTTAAAATTGGCTACAGGTGTTTAAAGTGCAATTAAAAAGATTTAGAATTCTGACCAAAGAGAAAGGATGCACTATTAAAATGGAGACCCTTCATAACTCAAAATGAATCAGGTACCACTTGGCTTTTTATGGAGCCAAAGTGAGACGCACTTTTTCTAGTTTCCCCTTTATCCCAAACTATACACATTAAATGAGCCCCAAATGGTATCTGAACAGATGGATATTTGCATAATTAAAAAAATGCCACAGTACATGTCACAGTTGACCTAGTGTTCCCCCTAGGGTCCTGTGGTCCTTAGGATAAAATTATCAAAATGACTGAGAGATCCTTCTCCTGAGTAGGGTGCAAAATACAGAACAGAATCAGTGAAGAAGAATTAAAAGTATAAACTGATTCTAGTTTAGGTTCAGTGAAGGTGCTCAAAGGTAGATTTTAGGAAAGAAAATAGTGTGCTACCTCTTATATCTATTTAACATTTACTAGGATTTATTATGTAACAGGCACCACGCTAGACCTTGGGAGTCAGTAATGGATAGGGCAGGAGAGGCAACTTTTTGTTTAAAGACCAAGAAGTGTTGCTCATATACTGATATGTCTATGTAAAATAAGTTTGTGACTTAAGGGTTTTCAATTTTCCTTGAAGACAGTGGTCAGAAACAGCCTTCATAGCATGTGCTGGATTTTAAAAACTAAAGATGCATTCTGAGTGTGGACCAAGTGGAGAGGGCCTTTTCAGCAGAGGGCGATATTTGAGCAGGACACACTCAGGGGCCTGCAGTTTGCTGAGCGTGACCTGAGGACAGGATTCAGGTTGGGGTGGGGCAAGGAGCTGAGGGGGAAGAGATGGAGTTGAGGAGCAGGGAGGGTGAGGCCCTGGAGGGCTTCGCCTGCCCTGCAAGACTAAGACTGTGTCCTGGAGGCCTCTGGGACTATGGGTGACTTAAATAGCCATGTGACACATCTGATTTGATATCTGGAGAAAGGACACTGGTGAGATTGTGAGGAAGGCTTGAAAGGTGTAAGACTGGTGACTGAGGAACTTTATATGACATTCTTAGAAAAGTTGTAGGAAAAAAAAAATAATTTTCCCTTTACCTTTCTGAGTTCTTAGGACACTTATAAAAAGACAGATTAACAAGAGAAAAACAAACAGGAGTTTATTAACATATATATCTCATATACACATGGGAGTGCGGAAATTTCACTGAAAATCACTGATATGAGGCAGATTGATCGATCAATAGAAGAAAAGGCATATACATTTATTTAGTGTGCACACACAGGAGCCTTCAGAATGAAGACCCAAAGATACAGGGGAAATTGTCCCATTTTTATGCTTAGAATCCACAACGTATGGATAGCTGTGTAGAAATACGATTAGGCAAAAAGGATATAATCTAATGCTAATGGACAGATGGGAAAACCCAGCAAGGCCTGTGTGTCTAGATTCTTCTTGGCCTCTCTGAGCTACATTCCTTGTTTCTGGGTGTGGGCAGGGTCCTCTATGGAACGGGGGTCTTAGGACCCACAGTCAAACCAAGTAGCTCAGATAATTTCTTTACGGTCAGTTTTTACCCAGACTATTTTTTAGATTTTGTGGCTGGCTTTTGGGAAAAGTGGTTCTGGTTTCTATGGCCTGCCTTGGGGAAGAGGGATTCTAGTTTCTATGGCCTACCTCAGGGAAGGATGAGACTAAAAGACAGGAGAGCAGGAGAAGGTCAGAGAAAAGCTTGCTTCGGAGACTGTCCATGAGGCCTTCATTTTGGGGTGTTGTTATTTGAACCCCAACAGAGATACCCAGGGAATGAGTACATCTCAGAGGTGGCTTAGAACTTCAGCTTATACAGCATCGTCAACAAGCAGCAGTGCATTACTAGGGAATTGACAAGACGAAGAAAAAGGACTTGGGATTTCTAGGGACAGCAAATTGTGAGAGGGCAAATAAACGGTAGACAAAGGCAGGTTCCTAAAGCTTGCTATGCACATTCCTATGGTGCTGATGAGGGTCTGAGGTTTGCCCCTCCTGGTAGAAAAGGAAGGAGGGCACCTTCGTAAATTTAGGTCCTCCTTTTGGGTAAATAGGGGGAGGGAAGAGAGCTGTTCTTGTGTCTACTTCTAAGTTGCTTTCAGCTTAAAATAATCCTTATGCCAAAGTGGCATATTTTGGGATCGCCTATTCTCCTACTCTGTAGGGTCCAGGTAAGAGATATTGAGGGTCTGAACTAAAAGTGCTTCTTTTTGAATTGTTTGTAAAAATCCTACCAGTTTTCTCTTTTTGGGTATTGCATGGCATGTTGCTCACTGCCCGATGGTGTCTCATTTCTCCTGAGCAAACTGCATGGCAGGTGTAGAGGAAGCAGGAGATACGTTTTACCCAAGTCACCAGAACAGAACAGGTACACAGAAACCCACTCACAGCTCCGGCTCTCTGTGCCAGGGATCTGAGTAAGTATGGAGAGAAGACAGACAATGCAATTAGGTTTTCATTAGTTGGAGTCCAGAGAAACAGCTGAGACTAGAGGTAATGTCCTGTTGGTGAATCAAATGAGAAGTCAGGATCCAGAGAAGGAAGATGTGAAAGGAAGTGCCGAGGAACCCAGACACATGACCCTCACCAACCCTGGCATATGAGACATAAGAGGAGATAGGAGTGGGGTTTAGAATCCTCACTTTTATTTTAGGAAATCTAAAATGGTCTGGCGAGAGACGCCTGAAAAAAAAAAAGTCCAATTGTTCCGCTGAGAAAAACAGGAACACTCAAGTAGAACAAATTCATGCTTCCCACCCCACCACCCCTTTCTTTCTTTGGAAAAGAAAGATTGCGGTGAGGGCGTTTGCATTAGTTCTGCTGGGTGTCTGTGAAATTAAGGGGGGAAAAATAAAGAAGAATAAGAAAATAAGAGAAAGCGACTATATCTGAAACAATGAGAAGTCTTTGGAATTGTGCTTACGACACAGTCACCCTGCAGGGGCAAGAAGAAGTCTGATGATGAGTATAATGTCCTAGAAACAGACTTGTGTTAAGCAGAGAGCCAGAGAGGCATCTCCAAAGATGAAAGGTTTTCATTTAAAACACACAAAACCCGACTCCCCTGTGGCTCACACAGTGTGTGACTTGAGTTTCCAATTTCTTGCCCCCCACGACTCCCTCTGCACAAGTTCACATATTTTATTGAAAAGATATTATGACATGCACACTGGGTAGCGTCTAGAGCAAAAGATATATTGTACAATGCACTTGAGAGCTGAAAGCCCCGGCAGATCTTATAGATAACATGCAGTCCTGTTAAATTAACTGTACTAAAAATAAACACAGTGCAGAAGTAGATTTAACAATTCACTTACATTTTAAAAGGCAGTGTATTTCAAGTGTGGTGGGGGGATCAGTTGTGATCTAGGGCATTTTAAAGAGTTTTATGCCAAAGTCTTGTATCTTACTAATGATTTGAAGGGAATGTGAAACATTTGGTATTTAAAAGTCAAGAGCACTGGGTCTTGACTCTTCTGTATTTCCAGTTATCATTAGAGGTTTTGACCCTTAATTATCTCTGGTGCATTTCTAGTTGTATCTCCTCTTATAAATTCTAGAATGTTAGAATTAGAAAGGCCCTTAAAGATCATCTGAGAGGTCTCCATAGATGAGAAACCAAGGTCCAGAGATACAAAGCTAATGCCTACCCTGATAAGAGAATTTGTACTGATTTCAGACTCTATCATCTTAGAACTGAGATTTTGGAGTTGAGGAGCTGATACAATTTTTCCTGGTGACTCTTTTTAATTTAGTGAAGTGACAGCCCATGCAACCCTCTAAAGCAGTAGGTTAGTGGGAAATGCTGGTTTATATAAATTTCCCTGATTATCAGATTAAGAGATGTAGCCACAAATAGCAAAACAACCATGTGGGTCCATCTGCCTGCTCAAAACCCTGGGACAGTTGTTTTCCAACTTTAAAGAGAATGTAATCTTGCTCTCTTGCTGGCGTCTGTGAAAAATATATAGGCTGCTACAACTTTATCTCATGCAGACAAAGAGGCCAGACTGGTGCTTAGGGGATAAGACGGCATCCCTTTATAGCATTTAAACAATGCAACCAGAATTCCAGACAAAAAGTTGAAAGACAAAGGATGAAAATGAAATCTCCTTTTAAGATCTTCTCTCGTGCTTTAGTTTTCATTATAAAATATGGATGAGGGTAATTTATGCAGTACTTTTTCTTCTCTTATCACTCCCCTAACTCCTCATATTACTGCTATTACTGCTGAAACTTACATAAATTATTACAGCACATGATTAAAAAAAAGCAGTAAGACCATTGACATTCTAAATTAAATTGTTCCTGCTATTGACATGCAACTTAATGAAATTCCATCTCCAGTCCTGGATGAAATCCATTACCACCCTGATCGACTGCTTCACTCACTTGAGCTCTCAATATTGCCTTTTTGCTTGCCATGTAATGATTCGGTTCTTTGTTGAAAAGTTGGGAATTCTGGTTCATTTATGCAGAGTCTGATGTTAGTAATCAGTTGACTCTACATGCAAAAGGTGAGATAAAGGAAAGGCGCCTTTTTTTTCTTTTTAATGTAAAGGTTTGACTGTATCTTGCCTGTCTCATTTACCTTTTTAACAAATACTTACTGAACATATCATACAACGTGTGCCATAATTACTCTCCTGTTTGCTTGGCCTTATTTTCCTCCCCTATGTGGTCACTGGATCATCTTCTGAAAGCACAATAAGTTATCACTCCCTTGCCTGAAACACCTCAATGTCTCTTCATTGCCTATAGGAGAAGAACTCTAGAGCATAGTTTTCTAACATTGAATTCCTGTCTAAGACTTCAGTCTCACCTTCTACCAATTCTGCTTCATATTTTCTGTGCTTTTTTTTGAAAATATGGACATATGAGGTCTGTCCAGAAAGTATCCAGCCATGTAATAAGAAAAATAGAGACATTTATTGAAGAAGGTACAAGATATAAGAAACATTGTACACAGGACAATGACGCCTCTGTCTCCTTCAAACTAGGCACCTTGGGACCTCACAAGCATCTCTTAACCTAATCCCTACACTTTCAACATGCTCAGGTGTTCTGGTTGTTACAGGCCTTCCAGAACATGGATTGCTTTCAACAGATTCTCAACCATCTTTGAAGCATTTGTGCCACATCTGTATTTGTGCTACACTTATTGCATCATCCCCAAGAGCCTTCTGAATCATCTGCATGATTTTCATGGAGGACTGTTCAAGCTTAACACAAAATTTGATGCAGATTCATTGCTCTACTAGCTCAGTCATTTTGAATGCGACAGCCACCGAGTACACATGCTCACTCAACACCATCTAGTACAGTGAAGTGGTCATTGTTCATGCTTGAGCGTGCCAGTCCACTCTCCTTGGCTGCCAGGTTACATCGATGTCATGAAAACCATTCTCATTATATTAACAACAGCTGGATACTTTCTGGACAGACCTTGTATATGAGTGAGATCCTGCAGTATTTGTCTTTCTGTGTGTGGCCTCTTTCACTTACCATAATGTCCTCCAGGTTCATCTGTGCTGTCTCAAATAACAGAATATTTTTATGGCTGAATAATAGTCCATCATGTATATATACCACATTTTTTATATCCATTCATGCACTGATTAACACTTAGGTTGATTTTGTATCTTGATTTTTGTGAATAGTGCTACAATAAACAATGCACATCAAAACCACAAGGAGATCTCATCTCATTCCTGTTAAAATAGCTATTATCAAAGAGACAAAAGATAACAAGTGTTGGCAAATATGCAGAGAAAAGGGAACTTTTAACTGCTGATAGGAATTTAAGTTAGTACAGCTATTATGAAAAACCATATGAAGGTTCCTCAAAATACTGAAATTAGAACTGCCACATGATCCATCAATCCCAATCCCATCAACCCCAGTACTAGGTATATAGCCAAAAAATAAAATCAGTATGTCGAAGATATATCTGTACTCCCATGTTTACTGCATCATTATTCACAGAATGTTTTTAACACACAACTCAAACAAGTGGCCAAATCCCAAATTTTGCTTTTTTAAAATTAAGTTTTGGTATTTTCTATCTGCAAAAGAAATTATTTGTCCCATGAGGTAGGTTTTATTATACTCGTTTAATAGATGAGTGGCTGGAAATTTGGGAGGTTAAAGTCTTTTTTTTCCCCAAGTATTTGTTTATATCTCTAAAATACCTATAACTCCTACAAAATGACTCATTTAAGTGAAAATAAGTAAAGATATAGGCAGAGTAATCAAAGAAGAAGAAATATGATTGGCTCATGACCATATGAAAAGATGCTCTACTCTAATAGTGATCAAGAAAATACTAATTATTAATAAAATGAATCCAGCACACCCTACACCCTGAGAAAAGCTCCCCAGGCTCCCGTACTCAATTTTGCCACCTTAGGAAGGTAAGTCACTCCTACCTCTCTCTAGCTGCCTAATAATGAAGGTGACCCTTTATTATCCAAACAACCTGGGACACTTTCAAGATGAAAAAGGGGCACTATTAATAATAATGATGCTAGGACAACAGGCATGAACCGAGACTGGCCCAAGCAGACCGCATGTATAGCCCAGCTTTGTGGATCCACATGTCATGTGTGTTTGCACTTGCTCTTTCTTCCACCCAGAGTGTTCTTCCTCCTCGTTCCTGCCACGATTCTCCTCCATTCATTTCTCAGGTTTTGTTGTAAACGTGTCTTTAACTCTTCCCCAAGGCTCCCTCCCACAGGGCACTCATCTGAAGTGGTTTCCGCACACACTGCCTCACCACGGCCTCTTTCTGGTGTTAGGGCCGCTTCTTGGTTCCCCCACTGGTCCACCTGCTTCTCCTTCTACTTCTTGAGCACACAAGATACATCTTTTTACTGTTGTCCCCCCAACACCTACCCATGGTCTTGCCTAAAATTGGTGTTTGGAAATTGTTTCTAAATGACTATTAATCGCCTCTCCCCTTTCAGCCCGGCTAGGATCTGCGGCCACAGGGGCACAATTGCTTAGTTGACTGATGGATGGAGGAAAAGTTATAGTCTGCCATTAGGGGTTTCTCCAGCTGCAACTTAACCTCTCTGAGAGTCTATGGTTCAGCCTTTGCAAGCACACGTGCAGTTGGTGATTGTAAGGAATTTCTATTCTCAGTTTGTATGACAGCGAGCCATGCAGGGGAATCAGAGCATGAGAAGCAGAGAAAGACCATTCATTGTGGCATTCACAGAACTCCTTGCCTCTCTCTCCCTGGGAGACTCAGAGGGAGGCTGCTGTGCTCTCTGGCCTTCCATGACAGTGCAGTCTGTAAGCAAAGGACAGCATTATCAGCACTGGCACAGCCTCTCACCCCAGGGATCCCTTTGTTCTGAGGGCCTGGTGGAGAGGCCCTGGGATCCCTCCTCCTGGCTGAGATACATTTACAAAGTAAAAGTGGTGTTTTATCATACCTGGAAATAAGAAACTACAATCACTAATGAGATTTATAAAATGATGGCCCAAGCTGGCTTTGACTGTCGTAATAAAACATGCCTTGCCTTAGCCTGCCCACATCCACTGTCATAGCGAAAGCCTCTGGAGGCTAAAAGATGTCCTCTTTGAATTATGGATTGATTAAAAGGAGCACAACGTGTTATTTGAAGGTTGTGTGAAGGCTAAATAATCCCATCTGTGGGAGACAGGATACAATATTTTATACTGTCTGTGGAGATCTGTCCAATTATGTTTTATGGCCTGGACTCAAAGATTCCAGCTTCTTATCTTATTTAACTCTGCAGCCGCGTGTTCAGCAGAACATCCACTCCCTTTGGGGTAGAGGAGATGGGGGAAGTTGGGATCTGGTGTCACGATTTAGTTTCAAATCTAGGTTGTTTTATGGCATTGGGTTAGCTCCCTTTGAATTTTTCCCTTGTACCAAAGAAGAAGGAGACAGATGTTTCCAGACTCTGATCTGATCATGGGACTATGAAGGGAATTCTCTCCACATCATGGCAAAAAACTCAGGCTCAGGTGTACAAACATGCAGAAAATTCAGGTGATGAGCGTTAGGCTCAAAGACTCCAAGGAATCTGGTGTTAGGTGAGACTTCTGCCTCTCATAACTGCAGGAGATTGTTTGTCTTAATGCCACCTCACCTTTCCTTTGGCTGTTGTCTCCAGAGATTTCAACTCATTTAGGTCCCATATTCATCAGGCTGGGATTTGATTATTTCCTAACAGGAAGTTCATACTCATAAACTATGCAGGTGAGTGTTGAATAGTTGCATTAAGGCCTGATCTCCACAAATCTACATTATGACTTTGTTTCAGAAAACAGAGAAAAGATAAGGAGGGTATAGATTTGTCCTATAGGTTGTCCCCAGCCAAGCATGCTTCCTTTCAGGAACCTAAACCTTATGTATGATAAGATGTAAAGACTGCTTCTTGATAGTATGAATTCTAAGAAGCAGAATAAACAATACCAAACTTTGCAGAATGCTCTAGTGAGCCTTCTGGAACAAGTGATATATTCTGTTGAAATATAAATTATTGAGTAAATAACTAAATGTGAGTTATTAATTTGTTAAATATCTTTTTTCCTGCTGTGAATTAGTTGATCCAAGGTTGGGGACCTGAGCCGAGCTAGGCCAGTCTGAGTCCTTCTCTGGGTCTTTTGAATTTGGGAGCAGAGAGAAAATCTCAGCCCTTCTTCAGATGTGAAGTTGAGCAGTGAGAGGTTAAGAATTCGCCTGTGTTCAGGTTCTCCAACTTGTGGAGAAAACTGCTCTAAAAGACTGTACTTGGCCCGGCTGGAAAAGGAGAGAGGGAGAGAGCAAGCAAGCAAGCCAGCGAGCGAGAGATATCAACCCCCTTTTTCTTGGATGCCATTCTTGTCTTTGATCTTTCTTTGGTTGTATGAACAGATAAACATCTCTTTCTGCCTAAGCTGACCAAAGTCCAGTTCTGTCATTTGCAAGACCCAACTTCCACACATAGCATCAGAATGGAATCTTCTGCCATTCTTAGCAAAGATTTTTCCAATTGTCCATTTATAAACTGCTTTTGGGAATCCTGTTTAATTTTTCATTTCTCTCTGAAAGAGGATGTCCCAATTGGACTTACTTTATATCTAAGAAATAGCCACATTTTTGTAGTGCTTGATCTAGATCTTCAAGACGCAGAGTCTCCCAACGTGTTTCCATGTAGCCAGTCATATTCAGTGGTAGCTAAGACAGGCTCTCATTAAAATTACCTAGGATAATTACAGTTTTCTTCTTTGCCAGTGGTATACGTTGGGGCATGGGATAAGCTTCTGAAATGTAGACCCTAAAATATGTCACTGAAGCATAATAGTGCTTTGTTTTGTTTTTCTCTCTCCCTTTTATTACAGCCCAGAAGTCCATGGGTTGTCAGATGGGGGAAAGATGAACAACTTCACTCCATGAGAAGCCCAAGTTTCTTCTTTCTTATTGCTCTACCATTCCTTAGAGCGTTGGTTGAGCTGGTTCACCAGCATGTATGCTTTCCAGATTATGGAAAAAGGGAAAGAACTTACATAACGGACAAGGGACGTTTACTTAAGAAAAGATTGTGAAAGTTACCCACGTTATTTCTACTCCATTTATGAAAACTGGCATATGGGAGGCTGTGCAGGGATGGCTGGAACGTGTCAAATCCAGCTGTAGAAGGAGCTTATTACAATGAGGAGGAAGGGAAGAATGGGTATTGTGGGACAGTTATCAGTCTTTGCCATATTGGTAGACTAATATTATGGGAGGATAAATAAAAATGTGCTTTCTCCTTGGCTAAGAGGACACTGAAGTTTCCCATGTGCTAAACAAAAATGAGTCTTGGTTTGCTACTTCCTCAAGCTACCACCCTCTTTCCATGTCATTCGCCACCAGTGTTCTAGAAAACGGTAATTCACTTTCAGTATACCAACCTTTCTACTACACACACACTTACTCTGTAACCCACTGCAACCTGACTTCTGTTCCTTGGTATTTTATGAAAAAGCTTTCTCATGGGTCAGACATGCCTCCATGCCCCCTCTTGCAGCTCTCACGATCTTGCCTGCATTAGCTGCTATTGAAAGTTTGATCCCTTCTGAAAATGCTCTCATTAGGTACATGACTCTTCACTATCCTGTTTCTTCTACTTCTCCAACCATGACTCCTCTTTCTTTTTCCTTGCTCATCTCACTCCTCTTATATTATGAATGCAGCACTATCTGTGTGTATAAATTCTTCCATTCTTCTCTACCTACCTTTTGGCAGTTCCACCAGCGCTTTGGCTAATAGCTAAGTCGACCTCAATTCTACCCTACTCCCTTTGCCTGGTATACAATTTGCCTTATTGCCCCACAGTAATGCTTGCATTGGGCTCCTGATATGAACGTAAGCACAGCTCTCTGTTAGCTTTCAATGACTAAATTGTGTTATGTGACTTCTCTAGCGTAGCAGAGCTCTTTTGATTCCAGGAAGCAAAAACTGTCTGTCTACTTTAAGTAAAAGAAGATGGATTCAAGGGTGTCTGGGGGAACCCAGGGTGTCGTTGGCTGATGCCAGCGACAGACTGAAAGAGGGACTGAAACTCCTAGAAGAATCAAGCACCATCTTTCCTTTTGCCGCTGCTACCCTTCTCTCTACCTTGTTATCATCTTCCTTCTCGGAGATTGAATAATTGTGGCAAGACACTTTTCTCAGTTTCAGCCATTGAGGGTGAGACTCATGTGTTTCCTCCTCAGTCTCTGTAAGTACATACTCAGAAGAAAGCAGAAGGACAGTTTCCATAGAAGAAAACCTTTGGGGGAAGTTACCCTAAAAAGTGTCTATCTCATGAAGTCAGTCATCTCGTAAGTGCAAGCTCTAATATACACAAAAACCATAACAGGGTAGAAATGACATCAGACTTGGCAGTAAGAAATCTGCCTCTGTATCCCAGACCTGCCATTGTTTCAGTTTCATGATTTGGAAAGTTTATGAGTGCCAGCATTTTCATCACTGAGTGATCCTTATGTTCAGTCATTATTGTGATAACTGGATGTCATTATACCCATGAAACTGACTGGCTTAGCACCCAGCACATATTAGGCATTCTGTAAATGATGGTTGAGTCTGGTTGGCTCATAGGTCCCTAAGGAAAAAAAGACATTGGTCAAGTGAATATGGGCAACCACTTCCCTCAGGGCTGGAAAACAACACGAAAGCCCTGTCTCCCAGTAATCTTCATCTACAAAAGACAGAGTATTAATGTATCTATGCATTCTACATTGGGTTAGTTGGCTACGGATACTCTATGCAGTGCTTAATTGGCCTTGCCAGTTCATTAGGAACTGCAGAGCAGCATCACAACCTTCGAAAGGAAGATGGATTGTGGCTTGCTTGCTCACACAATAGGAAGCTGCACATCAGCTGAAAAGTGCACAAGGCAAAGTTTTCCCGGCTTTGTCTGGGAAGGAGAAATATTTTGGTTCAGTTCAAAGCAGACTGGAAGCCTCATTGCAGTATTATGCTGGAGACGATTCTGGGAACAATAGCGGTGTCTGGAAGATTGGGGGGATGCAAGAAAAATTATATCCTCAAACCCAGTGGTATTCATTATATTTGTCTGGGAATGAAAGGAGCAACAGCCTATTAGTTATAATTTTGTTTCTCTGAAGCTTTGCATTGAGAAAGGGATGACTGTTTGGACTCTTTCAATTCTTAAGTTTTCCTAAACTCTGCTCCTAAATGCTACTGTAGGCTTGGTGTGAATCAGCATGAGACTGAGGTCTGATAATATGCAAGGTGGGGAAAATCAAGGGAAGACAAGCTGCACACTTCCATCGCTGGTGGGAGTTTCCAGTACTGTAAAAACAGCGAGACACAAAACTCTTAGGGATTCTCAGTTTGTGATGCTAACTGTGAAGGAATTGAGGGCCAGCTCCTCATCAATCACTAGGCTCATTAAGTGCTCCCATTTTACTAGTACTCATCAGATAAAACAGGCTGAGACTGTCTAGCACACAAAAGTACAGGAAAATCGGATATGTTTTCCATGAGAATCTTTTTTGACCTACGGAAGAGCAAAATCATGCAGTCAAACCATACACACACAGTAACATACACACATGCACACAGATATATGCAAGTATAGACATATATACAATATTTTTTATACAAATTGAATAAAAGTATGCATTTTGCTAGGGAGAAAAGCAGGTGTATCAGTCAAGGTTCAACCAAAGAAACATGATGACTAGTAATATGTATATGTATCCTATTATATACATATACATACATATATACATGTAACATATATCAACCCCAATGTACATATATATGTATATTTGCCTAGGTAAATCTGAAATCTATATGACAGGCCATCAAGAAGAAAAGGCTGGAACTCTTGGGTGTCACCTAAAGCTGCAGTCCACAGGCAGGATTTCTTCTTTCTTTGGAAAGCTTCAGCTCTGCTTTTAAGGTCTTGCAGCTGATTGAATCAAGTCCATCTAGGTTATCTAGGATAATTTACTTTACTTAAAGTGAACTGATTGTGGGCCCTATCACATCTACAAAATACCTTCACAGCAACATTGAGATTATCACTTGATTAAATAACCAGAGACTGTAGTGTAGCCAAGTTGACATATCACAAAAAACCATCACAGAAATCTAATGAATAAGTGTATAAACTGAAGTGAAGAAAAAATGTCTATACTACTCAGCTCTAACACTTTATTACTATTGACATGCCATGTTCATATTACACTGTATTTTGTTTAACAAAACAGATACTCAGTATTACTTCTAGTTTAGAAACATTTAGCCATTATGTTTCTAAATGTATTTAAATAATGAAAAATAATATAACTATGTGTTACGGACCAAATATTTATGGCCCTCTGAAATCCATATGTTGCAATCTTAACCTCTAATGTGATAACATTAGGAGGTGGCCCTTCTGGAGGTAATTAAGTCATAAAGGTAGAGCTGTCATGCATGGAATTAATGCCCTTACAAAAGTTACCCCAGAGAGCTCTCTTACTCCTTTCTTTCATATGGGGGTACAAAGAGAAGATGGTAGTCTGCAACCTGGAAGAAGGCCTTCTCTTGCACCAGTCCATGCTGGTATTCTTATCGCAGACTCCAGAACTGTGAGAAATAAATTTCTGTTGTTTATAAGCCATGAAGTTTATGGTACTTTGTCATAGCAGCCTGAGCTAAGACACTATGTTAGACATTTTAGACACACATTTGAATTAGTTGTGTGTATTATCCTGTATGTTGTTTTGTAACAGACTTTCCATGAAAGAAGTAATAACGATTAGGGGAGTTTTACTTAATGTATCATTTAATATTCCCAGAAATCCTAGGAAATGGGGTGGGGGAGGAGTATTATACATATTTTGTAATTGGAGAAATTGAGGCTCAGAGAGGTTGAATAACTTTTCTATGGTCAGAGAATAGGCAAGTGGGTATGTTCCAGACCTGACTGGCATCTCACTGATCCCACTGGGCTACCTTTACCTATGCCTATCACCCATGGATGAACAGGAGGTGCAGTGTGACCAGGAACTGTAGCAAAGGACCAAGTCTAACATTGATTGTCCCTCTTTGCTTGTCAGTTATCAATCCAATCTAATTTTAGAATTCGATTGAGTTAATAAAACAGAGCAAACACATGTTAAAGACAAGTTCATCCTCCATCCTCCTAGAGTCAGTGAACCAGTCTCAGGGAGGTGTGGTGCAGACGGAGTGGTTGGAAGCTGACCAGAGATCAAACAGTGGGCAGGAGAGGATCAGCAGGAAGAATTGTGGAGGGGCTACATCTAAGAAGAATTAGGAATTCACCTTACAGGAATGTTACCAAAGGTGTTTGTCAAATTTACTGGCATCCTATAAGAACAGTAACCTTAAGAAGCAGGGACCTGGAGATGTCCTAATTCTGAATTTGTTCCTGATTATTTAGGTGACATTGGACAAATCATCTTCACTCCTATTGCCGTCATTTCCTCCCTGACATGATGCTGTGAATTTTATAAAACTTGCTTTCAACTGCCTCCAGGGGAAGGTGTGTGGATAAAATAAGCTGGGAGTTGTGAAAATTCTGCAGAAGATGTCTTTTAAAGTGCTATGCAAATATAGAGTGTGATTATGGATGCAGGATACTGCCTTCCTTTCTTCTGGGTTGAATCATTTTACGGCTAAGTCATAGGACTGCACTTCCTCTGTTCTTCTGTGACCCTATGGTCGGTCCAAGACTTGAGTCTTTGAGCTTTTCAGTATCGTAGTAGCCAGCATGGCATCCTTTTTAGCTTGAAGCTTCTGGCTAGGGTAAATTCATCAGCAGCTCCCTTGAAACCACAGCCTGGTGCTCACTGTCTGAAATATCTTCTTTATAAAAACATCTAGGATAGAACAGATCCACCAGGGGATAGCATATACAATGCTTTTCTTTCCTGCAGAAGAACTGCATTTTTCAAAAGAGATGCCTTTAGATTTCCTCCCCTGACTTCAGCCTGTTGCTCTCTGTTGCACTATTATTAGAATTGGCTACAGATAAAACATTTGATGAGTTATAGTTCCTTTCTTCCACTTTTGTATTACTCTTATAATCCTCCCAAGAAGATCAGCTTAACCTTGATCTGTTTGAACCAAAGACTTTGTGCTTGTATATATTGACTCCCAATTACCTAGTGAAACAAAAATTTGGGCATGAGGCTTGATTCCTACAATTGCCAAGTTGCAGGAAAATCCCACATTACTGTATTTTGATTCTGAAGTGTATTCCATGGATTTTTCTCTCTTCAGTATTTTGTAACGATATTCAATGCTGGAAAATGCAACTTTAAAGAAGTCTATATTCCCAAACTACCGATTAGTGGTGTTACAGGGTAGATTCTTCAAGTTGAAACTTAAATGTCCCAGATTGCTGACAAGCACTAGATTATAGATTTTTTTCAAATTTATACTGGTCTACTGAGATGCTAGGTAAAACATACCCTAAACTCCTGACTAATGAGAGACCCAGTAGCTTGGAACACAGAAGAATAGTTAATAGTATGGAAATTAAAATACATACTTTGCATTCTTTTCTAAAGGGGAGGCCACAGGGCCTGTGCAGCAGAGGTAACCGCCATCAAACTAGGATTTTCCAGAGCAATGATTTTTCAGATATGTCCAGCTGAAGCCACAGCCTCATGGATTCCATTTTGTATCTGTCATAAAACTGTGGTTGAAGTCACTACATGTTGTCACTTAAAATCCCCTACAAAATATTCCAAAGAGATACACAATAGACTAAGGCTAGAAGAGTTTCAGCAGGAAATTTAGCAGGAAATGGCAGTCATCCTAACCAACTGTTGTTTTAGAAGATATACATACATGATGCTAAAGAATTAAAAAGTGGCTACTAATTCACTTTTATTCAACTCTCTATCCAAATTTTTAGAAAAAGTCATTCTGCCTAACTGCACCCTCCACCATTCATTAACTGTGGCCACAACAACACTGAGTATAGCAAAAAATTCATGACAATGAGTCAGCCATAAAAATATGTGCCCAGACAATGCATGATATAGTCAGTAAATACAAGATACCCTCAGCAAATGTACCAGGTAGTAAGAGCCAGAGTGCTTCTCAAGGGACAACAGCCTGGCAGAAACTTGACCATAGCTTAAGCAATGATTTTGCCACATCCGAAGAAAGAACATGTCCAACAAGGAGGTAGAAGTTGTGATATGCTACAGAAATGACCCCTATTGTTGAAATATCTCTGCACCCAAGCCTTTTGCAGTGTAACTTGATAGCTCCTCTTCAAGATAGGAGTCCTTGAATATAAACTGAACTTATCATCTCCTTTGGCAGATAGAATGCAATAGAAGTCGTGGTGTTGTTAAAAGATAAACTGAGGTACTTTAAAATTTTGAAGAGTTTATCTGTGCCAACAGGGATTCACGAATTGGGCAGATCACAGGCAGTCTGGGGCTCTGACAAAGGGTGTGAGGGGAAGGCTTTTACAGGGTAAATGCAGAAGCAAAGCAAAGAAAATATTTGATTGGTTAAAGTGGAGCAGAAGCTTTATTTCTAGTGGAAAGTCTCTAGTTAGAGGTTAGTTGGCAGTTTCTGATTGGTTATGCTTCAGTTTGTGTTTCTGTTGACACTGAGTTGGGTTTTGGCTTACTTACACAGGAACCCAGGGTCCTGGAGCTGCTTTAGCCTAATGACCTCCCAATTATTTTAAGTGTGCCACTTCTAAGTCTAGACTTCAGCACTTCCACTTGCTCCCTTGGAACCCAGCATGTGAGCAAGCCCAGGGTAGCCTGCTGGAGGAGAAACACATGGCTCAGTTCCATGCATAACCCAGTTTACAGCCAGGCAACTGCTAGACATGTGAGTAAGATCACTAAAGACACGCCAGCCTCCCGCCACCCTGCTGGCTGACCACAGATGAGAAAGCAACCCCAGCAAAGATGGGCTGAGCCTTCCCTGGATGAGCAGAACTAACCAGTTGACTTACAAGCTTGTGAGCATGAAAAAAATGATCATTGTTTTAATCCACTAAGTCTTATAAGAATTGTAATGCAGTGATAAATAGCTGATACAGAGGTCATCACTTAAAAAAAAAAAGTAGAATCAAGAGAGATGAATGTTATCAGTATGAACACAGCCTTGCCCCAAAGGGAAAAACAATCTGGAATATCAAAATAGTCCTCTGATAAAGTCACTGGGACTTTGCCAGAGTTCAAGTGGGACATTCCCCAAATTCTGACTCCTGGCCAGGATAGGCAATGTGAGCATTTCAGGCAAGGAGAATGTATATCCCTGTGGTTCATATACATTTGTATTTTGGATTTCTATCTTTTGGTGTAATGTGAGTTTGGCTGATTATCTTAGACAATCTGTAAACTGACTGTGAAGTTTTCCTTCACAATGTAGGAACTTGCCCAAGGGAATCTCCAGTGGAAGCACAGGGTTCTCCTGATCAATAGGGACTCCTTAAATGTTAGAGACACTCTACAAAACAATGCTTTACTTTTTAGAGGAATGGTATCCCATATATCAATAGCAATGGATACTTAACCAGGACTATTTGTCCTGCGGATATTTGCTTGCTATATTCAACTTGCTACATTTAGCCTCCTATTTCAGTATGCTGAGAAGACACAGGGCCCAATTCACTTTCACGTAGACATAAATATTAAAATAGGGGAGGGGTTTTAAACTGCATCCTTGTGAAGTATTAAACATTCCATCTTCCATTAATGGATCATTTCTAGTTTGGGAAGTGATATTAAAGTACAGATTTTGAAGAAATGATAAATATTACTAGTTAGTAATAAACTTAAGTTCCTTGGTTTCTATATACAGAGTCAAAAGCTGATGAAATATAAAGAAAACTACAGTCTTATCTGATATTGAATAGATTTGTACAGCAAGTACAAAAAGAACATAGCAGTTTTCAGGGTCACTGTGGTCATACCTAAAGTCTTAACTGCCAGAAATAATGGGATCTACCTGAGGAGCTGGGGAAGGATTCCCAGAGGAGGGACATTCACCTTGGTTACTACGCATGGATAAGAGTTGGTCAGGTCCAGAAAAGAGAAAGGAATCTCAGGAAGAGGTACCTGCATACACTAAGGTCAGAAACACACAAGAGAATTCTTAGTGGAACCAAGTGCTACAGTTTTGAACACACACTACTCTGTGTATTTATATAAAGAGAAAATATGAGTAGGAACTAACACAGTAGGGAAGACCAATTAGAAATTTTATTAATCAAGATTTTTTTTTTAAAAAAAATTATAAATTAGCTTAATAAAGCAAATAGATATGTTAACTTTATCAGTTAGGGGCTCCAGTTCCCATGTAAGGCTTTGGACAGAGCCTCTAAGGACCCCTGGATACAGGAAATATCTAGTAGTATGGCACAAAAGACTAATTGCAAGGTATTACTTTCCACCCTCTTTAAGGAATCAGATATATTATTAGACCAGAGGGTGCTGAAGCTTTATTATTGTTATTGAATGATGTGACTTACAGGAGTTGAATTCCTACACTCTCAGTGACCATATATTATTATTCTAATTTGGGTTGAGCATTCACACTCTGACCTTATTAGCTGCAAACAGACTCCAGATCCACCTCAGTTGTACTTCCCTGGGGAATGGTAAGCAGCCTGTTATAAGCCCTGCTTTACAATGGTTGAACACATGGAATCAGGCAGGAATATAGAGGGCAAACTGTTTTTCTTATTTCTCATTAAATCTCCTACCTCACACTGCCATAAGTCTGAGTTAGACCCAGCCCGTGGTCAGGGGCTGATAATTAGCTTGTTGTCATTGGCTGCCTATTTGCCTGCCTTAGTTGTAGACTGAAAATGATCTGAAATGCTGGCAGAGTCTTCTGGGTTTTGACATTTGCTATGCGGAATCTCCATATATTATTGCCAAGTAATGAAACAGGGGGAAAAAGACATGAAATTTAGAGTAAAATCAACTGAACTCTCACAGCTGGCCATTGTCAGTTTTCTCTTTTCTTAGAGAGAACACCAGGTAGGGTAGATCTAGGTAGTCTGAGTCATTCGGTGTGAGCAGAGTACAAGCGCCATGTGACAAAAAGGGAGATAACCTTTGGGCATGTTCAAAGGTAAACTCTATTGTTGAGTTGGAGACGAAAGTCCAAAACATAATGCCAAAGACAAATGGTGCTTGAATAAACAATCAGAAATTGAGATGCAGAGCTAGGGAAGATGAGAATGGAGTAATTGTCGGATTTGATGGAGTACAGGTCTTCCCAATATATACCCTGACGACAAAAGCAAGATCCTGACACGTAGCTTTCATAAACTTCCCATATTATTGCATACCTGGATCCATTTAAAAGGACAAGACAGATAGAAATTGACAAATAATAAGTTAAATGTTTGAATGATAGTATCCTGTAAACATGTCTTTTAGGAAATTTCAACACAGTTTTCAAAGGGGAAGAAGCAGTTTACTTAGAGTATAACAGTTGAGTGCAAGTTCTGGCCTCAGAGAAACCAAGTCTCATATCCTGGTGTTGTCATTTATTGGCCAGTGTTCCCTGGTCAAGTTTTTAGTTTTTTTGAGCCTTATTTTTCCCCATCTGTTAAATGGGGAATAAAAATAGTGCCTACCTTATAAGGCTGTTGCAGTCATCAAAATAAATCATGTAAAGTGTTTAACAAAATGTCTAGCATGTTGTGAATGTTGCATGTTTATTAACTGCTACCGTGACTTGGCGATGATGATGAAGATGTTGATAAAGAGAAATTAGTATTTGTGGAAACAAATTAGACTGCAAGAACTTGTCTAGCTAAGTAAAAGCATCAGCTATAATCTGAAATCCTGCAATAAGAATTTACCTGGTGCAAGACCTTTAATTTCTTTTACAGCAGATTCAGATCTCATGGCATAATTATTCTTACAAATGAATCACTGCTCTGGGTCTTTTTCTGTGGGTTTGAAATCAATCAGCAAAGGGCTAAGTAGTTTGTAGTCAGAGTGTTTCACACAGTCTCTCATTAGCAGACTGTGTTACCTCCTGAGGCAGGATGGAGACTGGCTCTGCCAGGCGATTGTGCTGACACTATGCATTCTCAGACTCCTATCTGTATGTACAACAGGTTGGGTACAGATTTCTTCTTCTTTCACTTTAAAAGGTAAATGGCCAAGTTTCTCAAGGCTGTTTTCTGTTCAAATATTGTCACTGTTTCTCCGTGGAGATATAAGCTGATGGGAGGCAGATTGAGGGCAAGTAGGAAGTAGCAATGGTTCCCGAATAATTCCTTTTCAGCTTTGAGAATAAATTTAGGAATCGAGGAAAAGAAGTATGAGCTCAAAACTCTCAATGTTTGCAGACTTATTATTTCCAAGCATTCCTAATATTGAGCCCTATAGCTTTAGGGCTTGTTCAGCACAGTTACATTTTAATAAAATGAGAATGTGAATTGTTGTAACATTTGAGATGTGAATGTTTTTAGTTCATTTGGTCTCAGGCTGCCTGCTAATAAAACAGGCATATTTACTTATTTGTGTGTGCCAACATTTCTATTAGGTAAAGCCGTCCTGGCACATTCATCAAACTTATGGCAAAGATATCTCTGTCTCTTTATTAGCCTCATTCATTGAATAATGATGGTCTCCTATAACAAATTGGACCTACACTGTCCTTAGTCTTTAGACTTATCTTTCGTTCCTCCAATATACACATTTTCTACTTGAATCAGACTTGATTTCCCTTGCCTGCAGCAGGTGGATTCACTGAGACTCGAGACACAGGTTGAGGATTGACCCATTACTGCAGGAGTTCTGACCAGGAAAAGGAGTGTGTCTGGAGCCCTGTCTCTATTCACAGGTGAGTAGAGTACAGAAGTCATCTTGCTTCCCCAGGTACAGAGTCTAGGCCCCCACATTCATTGAACTGCAGCCTACCCACTACCAGGTTTACTTTGCCCAGACTCAGAGAGATTTTCCTCACACCTCACATGGTTGATTAACATGTTATTGTTTGAACATCCAAGTAAGTTTCCAGTATTTAAAAAACAGGGTTCTCAGATAAAAATACGCAAATTTCTAGCTGAGATCTATCAGGGCCCTTGCCTTCATTCTTGCACATGGCATCCATCAGATGGATCTGAGTAGCCACTCTCTTATTTAGGTGGGGTTCCATATTCACTGACCCATTGTATCCACATTTAGGCTTGGCTTTGTAAACCTATGAGTTTATCTCTCCTGTTCTAGTCAATATAATTCACATTTGGTCCATATGTTGGTTCTGGAGCCCTGTTCAGAACCTCAGTCTGCTTAGCTGGAGATCTTGCTACTTGCTGAGCTCTTGTAAGACCTTCTCTTTTGGATCAGCAGAGGGTCTCTGTCCTCCAGATCTCCAACTGCTATCTTTCTGTCCTGCTTCAGAAAGATAGACTACATTGATTTATGGGAAACTGTAATCACCTGGGTTAGCAGATGGCCATCTAAACTCTCTTCCACCCCCATCCCACACTCCAAACGCTATATACAACCTTCTTGGATATTGATATTGTCCAAATATACAAAACACACTCCCTGCACACTCATTAGATTTTTGAACAATACTTTCAAGAGTCTATCCTACAGCTTGGTCAATTTCCCAGCCCCAGTTAAGTCCATTCCTACTTCCCTTCCTTTGTTGACTACGCCACTACTGAAATCCCAGCATGTGTTCTAGCAAAGTCAGGTTGAACTTGCATCAGCTGAAATGAGTTTAGATTTAACAACAAACACTCACTGAATTAGGTTAAACAGTAATCAGATTTTCTTCTCACATGAGAATATAAACATAGATATGATAGCCTCCGGGCATAGTACTTCAGGGATCCAGCTACAGGTTCCCAAAGATCTCTGGGCTCTGATTTCTGCTTGTTGGGTTCATCTTCAGGTTGGTTGAACGATGACTGCAGCATTATAGACAGCAAATCCACATAGCTAGGTCATCTGGATGAAAAAGAGGAGTAGCAACTCCCCGGTGTGTCTCTTTCACCAGCCAAGAACTCTTTCTGAAGTTCTTCAGGAGGATATCCTCTTACATTTCATTGACCAGGATTGGGTTTTGTACTCCTTCCTGCTCTAATCAGGGGGAGAGGATAACTTTAATTGGCTTAGAACAGGGAACAGCAACTTTTTTCTGTAAAGAGCAAAAGAGTAAATGTTTTCAGAGTTGTGGGCCATAATAAGGTCTGTGTTTTAACTATTTAACTGTTTTTGTTGTGCAAAAGTAGCCATGGACAACATGCCCATGAATGGGTGTGGCTATGTCCAATAAAATTTTATTGACAAAAACACACATTTAGTTTGATGTTCAGGCCATAGTTTGCTGACCCCTGGCTTGTACTGATTAGGATTTTCCCATAGATACAGTGACCATATAATTTTTAGTCCAAATTAGGGCACTTGTGACAGCTAAAAGGGATGCTATTAATTATTATCCTTAAATGAAAGGCATAAATTAAGAATGTGCTAGAGTCAGTCTATGGATCATGTGAAGGAGGGATAAAAACCTGAACAAAATCGATTCCAACACAATGAAAGTACTGCTGCTGAAGTAACCGGTAGTACCACAAATGCGGCGAATGGTAGGAGGGAGACAGGAACCTTAAGATGTGAAAGCAGAGCACAGGCTGAGAGCAGAACAAGTACGATGGAAGTGATGTGAAATACGAAATGAGTGTGCCCAGAACAGGGAGAGGCCCCGGGGCTGGAGTATAGTGAACAAGGGAGAAAGTATTACGAGTTCAGAGAGGCGGCACCATCCAGACCATGGAAGACCTTCAGCCACGGCAAGAAAATTACAGTTTATCCTTAGTGTAATTACAAGTTGCTGGTTGGTTTGAGTAGAGGCATCTGTTTCATGTGAGGGAGAGGATCTGACTGTTGTGTGGAGAACGGATTGCAAAGTGGCAAAGTGGAGGCAGAGAGGCTGGTTATGATGCAATTACAGTACTATTTTAATCCAAGCGAGAGATGATGGTGACTTAGACAAGTTAGCAGTGGAAATAGAGAAAAGTAAACCGACTTAGGGGATATTTACTGAAGAACAGCAAAAGGACTTGCTGAAAAATCATGTATATGTGTGGGTGTGAGGGGTGCTGTTGCAGGTGGGTATGTAAGTGAAAAAGAAAAATGTAGAATAATAATATATATGCAGCATTTATTATATGCCAGTCTTTTGCACATATTGATTCATTTGGTCCATTTAACAACTCAGTGTATTGATTATAGAATTGAGCCATAGAGAGGTCAAATAACATGACCAAAGCCATCCAGCTGGTAAATGGCAGAGCCATGATCTGAACTCAGGTATCTGAATCAATATTTGTACTTCTTATGCTACCCTGACTCTTGTGGTGCTTCTCTGGATGCTCCTTGACTCCAGGCTGTGGGCGCTGGAGCTGCAATCTGCACACAGGGAACTGTTTCTTCTCATGAACCTCTCCATCAAGTTAGAATGATGCATTTGTCAGCATCACCAAATAATATCGTTTTATTCTTGTTTATTTGTGGTTATCTGATCACTATTAAATATGGTTGCTTATTTTATTACGTTATTTCAAGTCTTGGCTGGTTCACTGAACCGGAAGCTGATTGAGAAAAGAAACTTGTATCTTTCATCTTCATTTTGTATCACCTATAGGTATTCCTATTATTTGCATGCAATACATATTCAGTAAATACTGATTTGATTTGGAAATCCTTGAACTACTTATTTCCTAACCATGTAATTATTTAATTTAAAAGTTGTTAAAATTCTCCATAATTATTTTTTAGTTAGAAACCCAGAGACAAAACAACACTGGTTTGAAAGGCTGGTCTGAATTTTAGCATATTCTTAAGAAATGTAATTTTATCTTTTCCTATTTTTTTTTTAGTTTTGTAACAGTCTCATGTTTTAAAATTTGTTTTTTAAATTTTAAATTTTGTATTCTGAAATAATTATTGATTTCCAAAAATAGTTGCAAAAATCATCCAAGGAATTCTCATGAACTGTTGACATGGACATCACAAATGCTAACATTTTACATAACCACAGTACAATTATGAATATCGTGAAATTAACATTAATGTGGTAATATTATATCACCTACCAATCTTATTAATACTTTGCCAATTATCCCAGTAATGTTCCTTTCCTGGCCAGGGTCCATACAGGATCATATACTGCATTGTGTTATCATGTCTCTTCATTATCTGTAGTTTGACACAGGTCTCTAGTCTTTTTTTAGCTTTCTCATCCTTGACACTTGTAAAGAGCATTGGCTATTTATTTTGTAGACTGTCCTTTGATTGAGATTTGCCTGGTATTTTCATTATTATATTCAGGTTACATATTTTGAATAAGAATGCCACAAAAGTGACATCATGTCCTCAGTACACGGTTTTAGGAGGCATAGGAGGTCAATTTGACCATTACTGGTTAGGTTGACATCGATCACTTTTCTTGTAAATGTCACTGCACACTTCCTGTGATGTTTCTACCCATACACAATACACATCATGGTTTCTTCTTCACTCAGGTGTAATCTGGAGATTCAATGCTTTCCATTATTATCATCATGATTATTATTATATCTACCATGTATTGAGTGCCAAGAATGTACCATTCTTTTTTTAATATATTATTTCTAATTGATGAAATAAACCCATAACAGAGGTATTCCTCCCTATTTTACACAAGAGAAAACAAAAACTTTCTCTTTACTTTCAAAATTCAGCTACTTGTCCTAGGTTATCTAGCAAGTGACCTGAATTCATATACTGATGTGGCTGATGCCCAAGTCCATTCTTTCCATTATACCCTGTAGCTTCTTTAGTTTTGCAATTTTTAAAACAGGACTATTAACAAGACAGTCTTTTTAAATTTTGAGATGTAGTACTTTTTCTATCTTTAAACATACCTTCAAAATTCTGATAAATGCAGAGGAAATAATGATTTTGATACAAGGAGGAAACTGAAGGCTTTTGCTGAGTAACTGGGCATGCAAGCCACCTCCAGCAAATAAGAAATTAAGAACAATTTTCAGTTCTCCTAAGTATGTAAGTGCTTTTCAACAGACTGTCTTTGAAGGCTTCTGGGTTAAATAATTTTTCCACATGTCAAATAGCTAAGCAAAAACCACTGAGGGTAGAGCCACTGGTTAAGAAATACTAGGGCTGCTGAGTTCTCTCCAAGCAGCCATGGGTCTAAATACAGTGCTCCAGTTTCCAGACAATCACTACTTGATAATTCACCTGTGAATTTCTGTGAACTATTAAAGCTTTGGTTTCACAAAATAATAACTTCATAGCATGTTCTCCATCTATTTGATTCCCTAGGCTTCTATTGCCCAGGGTCTTTAGCTAAGTTGGAGGAGAATTTGGGTGAAGTCATTTCACTTACAACTCTGTAATCCTGAATGGCAAATGTGATAGGTCTAACAGCTATGGATGTTAGAACACTTATGTGATTTCTGGCAATTCATGCTAACTACTTTGAGTCTTGGTTCTTTTTTCTTAAATTGAGATAGTTGGATTAGACAGCCTTTAAAATCCCTGCTATATTTACTGCATTCATATTGAATTCATGTATCTCATATTGAATATATGGGTATCATATAGATATATCTTATGTATCATACTGAGTTCATATACAACCAAATATATTCAAAATGTTCGATTTCTTTTCTTACTAGATAACAACCAAGTAAAGGATAGTTCACCTTAATTTTATTCTATTGTGACTCTAAAATCCTATGACAACTCCATCTGTGGTTTGTTCCTCTGTGTCAGTATTCACCACAATGCCTCTCATGAAACAGGCAGACATTCAAGAGAGTTGTAATAAATGAATAAATGTTAAGCATTTCCCTCATATGTCAGTTTTTGTAGCATACTTTACTCCCATCTCCCATGAGGATGCTTCTTTGAAGTGGTATTGGTGTATTTGACCCTTCCATTAAAATTGCTTTATAGAGGTAAGGAGAATAATTACATAAGCTTAGACGCCATCCATGGCTCTTCTTTACCAAGGAGGAAACATTTCAAGTTAATTACCATGGTATGGTATGTTGTGTATTATCTCTGCTACCTTTCCCACTTTCTCTCTTGCCACTTTTCACTGCAAACTTTGCATGTAAATAACATCAATCTGATTCTCCTTCTGTATTGCTTCTAACCTTTTACTTTGCTCACTCTTGGAGTACCTTGGAACTTGGAGGTAGATGTTTTCTTGCCTGCTTGCTTTGGCTAGGAAGTCCAGTACTATGTTGAATAGAAGTGGTGAAAATGGGCATCCTGTCTTGTTGCAGTTCTTAGAAACAATGTCTTCAACTTTTACTCATTCAGTATGATGTGGGCTGTGGGTGTGTTATATGTGGCTTTTATTACTTTAAGATCTGTTTCTTCTCTGCCTGGTTTGTTGAGGGTTTTTATCATGAAGGGGTGCTGGATTGTATCAAATGCTTTTCCTGCATCTATTGAGATGATCATATGGTTTTGGTTTTTAATTGTGTCTATGTGGTGAATCACATTTATTGACTTGCATATGTTGAACCATCCTTGCATCCCTGGGATGAAACCCACTTGATTGTTGTGAATTATCTTTTTGATGTGCTTTTGGATTTGGTTTTCTAGTATTTGTTGAGCATTTTTGCATCCATGTTTATCAGAAATATTGGTCTGTGGTTTTCTTTTTGCATTCTTGTTGTGTCCTTTCCTGTCTTTGATATCAGGGTGATACTGGCTTTGTAGAATGAGTTAGGGAGGATTCCCTCCTTCTCGATACTTTGGAACAGTTTCAGTAGCATAGGTGGCAGTTTCTCTTTGTAGGTCTGGTAGAATTCAACTCTAAATATTCCTTGATACTTATTTCTTCTTTCAAAATATATACTTTGACTACTTTATAAATCATCCAAATGCCTATTAATGTTATTGGTTTTTGTAATTTTCTGTCCCTTCTGGGGCAAAAAACCAACAAAGAAAGATGGCACTTAAACTGAACTCTAGAATGAATGGACCTAAAAGACATTTACAGAACATTCTACCCATTGACTACAGAATATACATTCTTCTCATCAGCATACAGAATATTTTCCATGATGGCTCATATAATAGAGCACAAAACAAGTCTCAGCAAATCTTGAAAAGTTAGAATCACATCATAGGTCTTCTCAGACCACAGTGGAATAAAACTAGAAATCAATTCTAATAGAAATTCTTGAAAGTGTACAAATATATGGAAATTAAACAACCTGCTGCTGAATGATCTTTGGGTGAATGATGAAATCAAGATGGAAATCAAAAAATTTTTGAAGTGAAGGACAATGATGATGCAAGTTACTAAAATCTCCCGGATACCCCACAAGCAATGCTAAGAGAGAATTTTACAGCACTAAATGCCTACATCAAAAAGACAGAAAGATCACAAATTAACAACCTACCATCACACCTCAAGGAACTAGAAAAACAAGAACAAACCAAATCCAAAGCTAGCAAAAGACAAAAATAAATAAATAAATAACAAGAGCAGAGAAGAGCTAAACAAAATTGAAACAAACAAAAAATACAAAGGATCAATGAAACAAAAAGTTCATTCCTTGAAAAGATAAACAAAGTTAATAGACCTCTAGTAGATTAACCAAAAAAAGAAGGGAGAGGATTTAAATATGCTAAATCAGAAATAAAAAAGACATTACACCTAATAACACAGAACTACAAAAGATTATCTGAGACTACTATGAACATCTCCACGCACAAGAACTAGAAAATCTAGAGGAAATGGATAAATTTTTGGCTGTTTTTTGTTTTTGTTTGTTTTAAATCTTTGCTACTGTGACCATTCCCATTTACAGTATATAGCAAGACAATAAAAAGTAGTATGCTACCAACTCATTCACAATATACATAGTAATAATAGCATATTATCAACACAGTAGTATGTTACCATTGCTGGTCACATTATAGACCAACATAATATTTCCAAAATTATATTACCAATAATTAATGGAGAAACAAATGATTAACGGTAAAATATTAGTAATCCATCAACCATAAGGATGATGCATCAATCTTGCCTCTCAGGTCTTCAATATTCTATTTTTGATGATATTTTCCTCCATCCCATCTCATTTGTCTTTTCAAATGCCCATATACATGAATATTCATCACCACTTCTGAACACTCTGGAATTCTTGACTTTAGGCATCTAATTCTCTCATCATCAATGTTATCCTTCCAGCTTATTTATTCCATTACTCTTAAAATGGTAATTCTTAAATACCATGAAGTTGTTTCTTCCATTGACCCTGTTGTTTTCTGAATATCAATCACTTTCTTCTTTCCTTGCCCAGCTCATATTTTATGGTGCATCATTACATACGTACAGTTCTCTCTCTCTCTCTCTCCTCTCTCCTTCTCTCTCTCTGTCTTTCTCTTTTGTTGTACTTACCTGAGAAACCTCCAAACCTGGTTAGACTCAACTTTCCACTTAGTCTTTGCATGAACCTAAGGAGAAACTTATGTTTACTGGACACGGACACACACACACACACACACACACACACACACACACACGGTTGACGAGGTTGATTGTCTGTGTCTACACCGCTCCTTTGAAACCACACTTGGCAAGGTCAACAATATTCTTGTCAAATTAATGGTCAGTTTTTTAGCCCCTTCTTACCGGCTCTCTCAGAAGCCTTTGACACAACTGATTGCCCCTTCCTCTGGAGATGCTGCTTTCACTGTGCTGATGATTTTTCATGCTTTTGTTTTTCTTCCTGTTTCACTGGATGCTTCTTCTCAGATTCTTTTGCAGGCTGCTTTCCAATCCTTTTAACCTCTTGAAGCTCCTCAGGATTCCATCCTAGTTCCTCTTCTCCATCCTTGGGACACTCATGCTCTTGATTATATTGTCCAGGCTCATATTTCTAAAGACAATTTATTATGAAAAAATTACAAATTTTTGCCTATCATTCTGTCTCTCCCCTGAGCTCAATTCCTGTATCACACTGCCTAATCAGTTGTCCAATCAGGTTGCCTAATAGACATTTCATACTTAATATGCCCAAATAAAACATTGAAATTCTTTCCTCATTGTCCCCCAAACTATATCTTCCAAGTATTTCCCATTTTGTTGAATGATACCACCATTTACCATGTTACTCAAGCCCTAAACCTCACGTACTCTGAGAAGACTTTCCTGACTATCCAATCTGGATATCTAGACACTTTTATTTTAAGGTGACTAGGATTCAGCTCCATGGAGGCAGGGCCTGGTTATCTTGCCCAGGGCCTAGCAAACTAAACCTCCTGTCATACAGTAGGATCTCAGTAGTGTTTGAAATGAACAGCTAACAAATGAACATACATTCGGCATAATGGAATTCTGTAAATATTTTTTATAAATCTTAAATGGGAGATTTTTTATTTTAAAAAATTAGTTCTGAAAACAATATGCAAACCTATATATCTTAGTTGTAAATAATTTTAAAATGGATATGGATTTAATGTAGCATATGAAATTTGCTTGTTCTCCTCTGTAAACATATAATTTGATACTCTCTTGAAATGCTAAGAGAATAAATGATATTCTCTTAAGATAATAAAAAATATATTACCAACTAATGGGGAAACAAATGTTTAATGGTAAAACATTAGACACTTTGCAATAAAAAATAATGACCTGTAAAACCATTGTTATACAACATTTTTCTAGAATTTCTTACAAATGAAATACATGATGAATTTTATATATGAGTAAATATATATTTTTATAAATAAATGTAAATATTTACATACTTACTTTATATATACAAATATATCTATTCTCTATATAAATATATTTTATAAAATATAAAACAAAATATATATTTTATATGTAAATATATATTGGTGTATATATATGAAGTATATCTGTCAAAATAGTTTCATTTACAAAATATTTTCATTTACATTCTAGACTTACTATAAGTCTAGAAATATGAAAGTACTAGTTGGCAAACTCATAATTGGTGAATGAGTTCAGGTAATATATCAATAGAAAGTCAGAATAAGTCTGTAGATTCTATATTTACCAAATTAAGATGTAGAATCAATGGGTGTTTCTGTTAGAGAAGACAAGTAAATACACATTTTAGAAGTGTTCCCTCATGAAACTAGACTAAAAAAAAAAGTAAAGAGAATATCAACTAAAGGCATACATCCACAAGAAAAAAGATCATGGGAGATATTTTGGAAACAGTAAGCAGATGGGAGAAAGGTACCTGGCATATTATCAGACCTGAAAAGTGTGGATGTTAAGCCACCATTGGGGCACACTGAGAAGCAAGCTAATGTATACTGTGGGCCCCTTGCAGGCTCAGTAACTGATGGGACTTCATGGGGATGATCAAGGATCTTAAAAAAGAAATGGTGAAAGCCTAGATAGAGGCCCAAAGTCTGTCCCCAACTTCACCCACATGGGCAATTGCCCTTCCTATTGTGTTGGCTGAAGGATTAGTCTCTAGGGAAGTAATAGTAGGAACCTCCAGGCTCAGTTAAGAGAGCTGGCACAAAAAGAAAGAAACAAGCACATGGTATTCACTGACTTTTGAGATCCTCAGCTTTCTTCTTTCTTAGTGGCTTTTTGAAGGCTAAGAACCAGTTTAGGCCCTCCACTCAGGAGATCTTAAATGGCTTTTCTGGTGAATTTGACAGTCCAGGGTAAAAAAAAACTATAATCAATATTATACCATTGGGGAGGAAGGGTCCAAATAATATGTTTTAGTGAGATCATTCCACTGGGAAGCAGGTCCCACTGGTATAAATCATGTTTCTTATCAGTGTCTTAGTTTTTCTTTCAAAAAATAAGGGAATATGAAAGATCAAGGCCAACACAATAATCGTTAAAGAAGCTTGGAAGAAATAAACTATTTCAAGAGATATTAAAAAAAATCCATCAAGAATAGGAGTAAATAAAATAACATTTAGAGAATAAAATAGAGCTTTAGGAAATTACAACTAGGATTTTAGAAAAACGAAATTTCACAGAAGTATTAGACAATAAAATTGAAGAAATATTTCTGAAAATAAAACCAAATGTCAAAGAGATAGGAAATAGAAGGGGAAAAAAGAGAATGTTAAAGGAAGAGTCTAGGAAATACAATGGCAGAGGAGTTTTAGAAAAAGAGAAAATGTGTGCAAAAATGAAATAATTTCATAATGTAAAGGCTCAATGAGGGACTCACGTTGACTCACTGAGATTTGAAGGGCCCACTGAGTATCCAACAAAGTGGATGAAAATCAACTCACTGTGAAATTTCAGAACGCATGAGAGACAGAGAACATCCTAAAAGCTTCCAGAGGGAGCACAACAGGTTCATGCAAAGGACCAAAATTCTGAATGGCAAAGTGTTTCTCAACAGAGACACTAGACACTGGAAGCTGTAGTAGAAATGCCTTTATCCTTTTGAGTGGAAATAATTTTCAACTTAGAATTCTATGCTCAGTGTCATTACCCCTGAAATGTGAGCACAGAATAAAGGCATTTGTAGATATGCATGGCATATAGAAAAATTATCTCCCATGCACTTCTTTTCCAGGAAGCTATTCAAGAACATGCTCTGCAAAAATACAATAGTGAAGCAAGAAAGAGGAAGAAATGGAATCTGGAAAACAATGGATCCAACAGAAGAGAGAGATCTCCAGCTGTAGAGAAAGTTCAAGGGAAAAATGCATGACAGGAGCCCCCCTTGAAATATGCCCAAAGAGTGCACATTTCCAGGAAAAACTCCCCAAAAATGAATGTGGTAGGACACTTCATATTTTTGAATGTCTTGAGAGAATGTGGTACCACTGGGAAAGAATTTATCTAGAGATAAATTAAAGAGTACATAGATAATTATGTCCTGCCTCCTCCCCCACCTCCCAAATCCCACCCAAACAAACAAATAGAAACAAGACAATTATAATGTTAGGAAGAATAAAAAGTTGATCAGGAAAATTAAACTACTGCTCAACTGTCAATAATATTTACATAAAAATAATAATGTAAATATTGATCAAATACAAATTAAGAGATTAGAAGATCAAATAAAAATGGAAAGATTGGAAGGATGGGTGTGAGGACTGTGAAAGGAAGCTTAGTTTGTACTTTCTATAGGAGAAAATCGATGGATAATTCTTAAAAATGAAAAATCAATAAACAGTAATATAAGCAGATTATTTAGAAGCATAGAAGCAAATACCAAAAGGATTAGCTTGAAGAGTTGAAGGTGGCTGCTGCTGGAAATCAGGAAATGTAAAGGAGGAGGGAGATTGTACAGGATTTTTCTTGGTGTAGAGATATTTGACTCTTTATTCTCTGTATTTGTGTAAATTTTGATAAAAATACAAACTTACTGGCAATAGCAACAAATAATTATCGGTGAGAAATATCACTTTACAATAATAACAGAAACAAAAATACCTAGAGACAACATGAAGAAAAATATGTTGTAATCATGTGAAGACAATTTTACCAAAAGGGTACAAAAATATAAATTAATGAAGAAATATATCATTTTCCTGAATGGGAAGACTAAGTATCTTAATTATATTCATTCTTTAATTTATTTGTAATTTTAAGATAATATCAATTAAAATATTATGGAAAGTTTTTGGGACTTTAGTATAATGATATTAACCTGTGGAATAAATAGGATAATTTTGGAAAAAGCAAAATAATGGGGGTCTGCCTTTTCAATTATAAAGAGTTATTTTAAAGTTAGAGTTAAGGCAAATGGAATTGACACTTTAGCCATGAGACAGCTCAATGGAAAATAATAAATAACGTGGAAAAAATTGATGGTTTATATAAAAATGTATATAAGTAACACCAGAATTAGTGTTTGGAAATTTGATATTTGAAATATTAGGTTTGATCTTACAATATTTTAGAAAAATATATTTTCAGTAAAGTGTTTAAAGTGTTAAAATTAAAAATATTTAGACAAGATAAGCAATATTTAAATTGATTTTGTAGTTAAGATGAATTTTCTAAGCATAAAAACCAATAGAAGCAATCTTACCACAAAGATTAATAGGCTGCACAACATAAAAATGAAAACTTCTGAATGTCACACAAAAAAAACCAAAACAGAACAAAACACCCTGTGCTTGCTCAGTACATCAGATCTGACTTCAGGGAAAGTAGGTGGGGGTTGGCTATTACGGTGGTAACCCTACATCCCCAGCCAGCGATGTGCACATTACTCTGGCTTGCACCACCCTTTCTCCACTCTCACTCCCCCATTATTAAATGAAGGGATTCATGATTGATTGATAGACTGGATGGATTAATGAGTGAATAAATAATACACCTCTACTGGACATAGAGAGCTGGTCCTTCTAGTGGAAGTAGAATAGGAAAGTGAAATGCAATAGAAATGGTTGGAATAGAAGTGTAATCACATCTTTTGCCAGAGGAACAATAAAAGAAGATTCAATTAAAGGGCTATATAGAGAAATAAACAAAGGCAAAGAGACCAAGGAAAATAATAGAAATGCATCATTACATTATGGGAAGTTCATAGGCTTTTAAGTTAGAAACTTCTGGAGTTAAATCTTAGGTTCATCTCTTATTGGCTACATAACCTTAGACTTGCAGTAGAAAATAGACATAACAGTTCTCTCCTGGTAGAAATGAAATAATATGAAAGTTTCTTGGTACTGAGTAGGCCCATAGACAGATAAAGGGAAAGAGAGTGACAAATTCAAAGAAAAACAGAGATAAAAAAGAAAACTAGTTTTTGATGCTATGCAATATCAACCCAAAGTACTGGAAGTCTAAATATTGTTTCAGGGGATAGTTAGATGTGAAAGCCACTATCTTGATTAATAAGAAAGCAAGCATTTTTGCCACTGTGGCACCCTACCTTTTCTTACAGATAATCCATCTAAGTTATATTAGCAGCAAATAGGTAAAAATTAACCTTTACAAACTAAGTCTGAACAAAATCCTTTTAAACTAGGTTTAATTGCCTATCACAGTATTTACTCAAATTATATACTGTTGGAGTCCAACAAAAGTATTAAAATAATTACTTATGGCCCTTAATTTTTGTGTGTGTGTGAGAGTGGAGAGAACAGTGTGTTTTGGTTGGTGTGAGGGGCAGGGGAATGGAGAAGTATACATCGGTTTTGTTTTTGAGATTGAGGTAAATGTTAAAGAATATATCTTGAGTTCATCCACATTCTTGTCAATGAGATAGTTTGGTTGAGACTGGACTTTGAAGATAGATGGTCCTGAGTTCAAATCTCTATTTGAATACTCATTAGCTCAGTGACCTTGGAACTGATTGTTAATTAACCTATGGGGGTCACATTGTTCTCATCTGGGAAGGAAATTAATGATAGGGATTTCCTAGGATATTGTAATAATTAATGATAATATATGTAATGTTCCTCATACATTACTTGTTGCTAGTGAGAATTTGAGGTTTCAAAGATTGAGTTAGGGTGGCTAAAAGTCATTTGAAAAGAAATTGCTTAAAAACGCTTATCCATGTGCCATTGCAATTGATGCATCGCTCAGACTGTAGTATAGATTTTTCTGGGCAAGCCTGCAAGGGATTTTTGCCTACTCCCTTAGGGTTTTATCATGACTGTTTTGCTTGTTCTCTGTTTGTGCCAGCGGCGGTCAGGAAATATTTCACCAGTGTGGAAAGATGAGCCTCCAAATCTGACAACCAGCAATTTCCTTCTTCCAACACATCTTTTGGACATAAAGTGAAGAGTTAGAGAAGTACATATATCTCATTCATCACAGCAGATACTATCATTCTAGAATCAAAAATGAGCGTTCGACTTGAGGAAAAAGAGAAAAATCAATTACATTGGTGGCATTAAAGCATCATAACAAAGAAACGGAGAAACAGAATGAGATCTTATATTTTCTTTAAGTTGAAGAAGCTAAGCTTCCATTCTTTATCCTTGGAAAGAACATCAATGAGATTGATTGGGAAAAGCCAGTAGAATGTTAAAATTATACAGCATTTTTGCAGCTCAGCTGTAATTCATGTACACAATGGGCTATTACCTATGCATTGTTCTATGAAAGAAAAAAATAAATTAATTGCTTCTTCCCTTCCCTCCTTCCTAAAAGCCCGATCAGTGATTTATCTTTAAACTTACTGCAATGAGTAGCTTCATTATAACTTCTTTATTTTGTATCTCATTCCCTCAAGCTTTTTTTTTTTTCCTTGAGGGAATGAGATGCAAAATTTAAAAAGTTGTTGACTTTTAAAGTTCTCTTTGGGCATGGCAGCTACTGAAAGATTAGTGTGACTTCTGTCAGTGCTTTCCCTGGACAGTCTTTTGGTGTTCAGATCTTTCAGAGAGCAAATTAGTTACCTGTATGGCCATGTTAAGTAAAGAGGGAATTGGGCTTAAGAATTCCCATCCTCAATATTTATCAGTATATGACTCTATCAGATATATCCATGAAAGACAGTTTATTTTTGCCAGTACTGGAGAAAGCCTTGGCACTTTGCTTTAGCATACCTTATAGTAATCCTCTTTTGGAAGATTTTAGAAAATCACTTAACCTAGCAGTCCCTAACCTTTTTGCACCAGGGACTGGCTTCATGGAAGACAGTTCTTCCACAGACTGGGGGTGGGGTGGGGGGAGATGGCCTCGGGATGATTCAAGCACACCACATTTATTACATTTGCAACGCTGACATCACCACCTCAGCTCCACCTTAGATCATCAAGCATTAGATTCTCATAAGGAGCAACCTAAATCCCGCGCATGCGCAGTTCACAGTAGTGTTTGGGCTCCTGTGAGAATCCAGTGCTGTGGCTCCTCTGACAGGAGGTGGAGCTTATGCGGTGATGTGAGCGATGCGGAGCGACTGCGAATACAGATGAAGCTTCCCTGGCTCGCCTGCCGCCCACCTCCTCCTGTGTGGTTAGGAGGGTGGGGGTGGCAATACCACACTGGCAAGCGGAGGGGTGGCTTGCGGACGGCAGACTGAACCAACAAGCATTTATTGAGACTCTGCTATGTTCACTGTACTCTTTAAAGGCTCTGAGCTAGTTTATTGTACTCGTCAGAGAGCTCACTATTTTTGTCCCAAGAATTAATTCTTCCCTGTGGATAACGCTGATCTCAACCATAGCAGGTGCAACAGAAGAATCTAAATGATCTGCCCTTAGGCAGACGCATGCTCAAATAATGGCACATAAACTTTTGTGTTATGTTGAGCAAATTATTAGTGGGAAATGTGAAAAGTATCAACTCTCTGGCAGGTATGACTTTTTAATTAGAGTCTCAATTAAGTGTTCCTCCTCTATTCTCCTTTAGAATCTCACAAATAGCCTTATCATATATACTTATGGCCTCTGAAGTTGTTAATGTATAAGTCTAGCTCTATTAAACCATGAGATCCTTGAGGTGTGGGTCTGTGCCTTATTCAGCTTTGTAACCTGAGCACTTAGTGCAGTGATGTGTACCTCCTATGCCCTAATATACTTTGGAAATCCAACGTTAAGTGTAAATCAGGTTACTGGAATTCAGAGCCAGGAAGTGTTAGCCCTGGAAATGACTATTAGTCCGTTGCTATGTAAAATAAAATATTTAAACAATTTCCTGTTGATGCATATTTATGTGTTATTTTTTGTTAAATTTTCACCATTATGGATAATACTGCATTGGTTATATATGTGTTTATGTTTTTGCAAACTTGTGTGATTATCTCCTTCACGTACATTTTTTTTTTAGCAGAAGCATTTCTGAGACTAGAGATTTGCAGTTTAGAATGTTGCTGCATATTGCTACAATTCTCTCTTGCATATCATTGAGTTTTCTTATAATCCATGTTTGAAATTTTTCTTCTGTCATTTTAGTGTTCAGAATTTGGTTGATGTCCATTGCTAGAGAGCTGGTGTTCCCCTTTCGGGGTGTGCTTCCCATTTGATTTTTCATACTTCCAGAGTTCTTTTGCTGATTCCTTCCCATCCGGATCAGCTGTTGCTTCCTACCTTTAGATTTTCATTTGGATAATGACGCTCGCTGTTTAGTCTCTGAGCCAGTAGGTGGTGTTTGCAGGTGAGATTCGACCACACCCTGTATGACGAGTCATTAGATGCAGTAAAAGGGTGTGCAGAACGATCTCCTTGTCAGTAGGTGGCGCTTGCTGGGAGGAGCAAGCTGCAGTGTTTTGGGGTCCTGTAACCAGCTCTTGTTCCTCTGGAGAGGCACTCTAGTGCCTCCGGTGGTGGGTGAGGCCCTGGGACTTCCAGGTGTGTCCTTATTCTCCACCTTAGTGGGGGAAGGTGGGGGAGTGAGGTTGGGCAGAGCTGGTTGAGAGAGCCTGCTCTCACATTCCACAAATGCTGTTAGCAGAGGTCAAAGGTCTGTTCTCTGCTTCTGGGCAAAGCTGCCAGGGAGTGGGGATGGAATGGCCCTACTCAGCCGGAAAGTCTGCACGTGGGGCTGGGGCTGTCTGAGACTCGCAGTCTGGAGCAGACCTCACTCCTTTCCCCCCTCCCCTATTCTGCAGTTTCTCCTTGGCCTCTGCCAGCAGGCAGGACCTCAAGCAGGCAGGTCTCCCCCAGCTGTGATGCAGGCTGGGAGGGTCTCTGCCCAGAATCACATGCAGCCTGAGCTTAGCCCTCCCGTGGGAGGAGAGTTGCCCTCAAGCACACTGATCTGCCCCTGAAGGCACACACACCTTAGTAAGCTTGTTCACAAATATCCCTTCTCTGCCCTGGGGCAATGCGATCAAGACCTGAGTGTTTGGGGATCTGGGCTGCAGGCCTGTCCCCTGAGCCCTGTCACGGAGATCAATCCGTGACCCTACCAGGAAGAAGAGTGCTGGTCTCAAGTCACCCAAGGGATGCCCAAGCTGAATTGATGTCTCTCTGACTCGGGATTTGCCCCACTCTCCTGGAGTCACCAGGCAAGCAGCACCTGGGAGGGCTGGTGGGTAGGGTGCTCACAGTCTGAGTACCTACCCCTCAGTCCACTGTAGGACCCCAAAAGGAAAGGTCCCATTCCCTGCAGATGCCTCTGGGTGGTGGCTAAATTGTCTCTCTCTGCAGCCGCGGGTAGGGGAGGGGAAGAGGAGAATGGTGCCTGTTGATCGCTCGGGGCTGGGGGCTGGGAGGTGCCCCGAGGGAGCTGGGAGCCTGGTGCCGTGTCCGCAAGAGGCTCCCCACTCACTGGCAGCAGCCATCTCTGGGCTGGTGTTAGCGGGTCTCTCCTACCGCCCAGGAGCCCACCAGCAGTCCAAGATGCAAGGGAGGGAAAATTTAACTGCTACACTTACCCTTGCTGCTGGTCTCCAAGCCTCTCCGGGCTGTTTCTCCTTCCAGTTCTCCTCCCAGCTTCTTCCCGTGGAGTCTCCTATAGTTTCAGGCACCCTTCCTTCTGACCCTCATCCGATCTATGTTTGTCTGCCTGTTTAATTTTTTTCACTTTCTTCTAAAATCTATCTTTCTTACAGAGACACTCTACCAGGCGTTTTTTCTCGTCCGCCATCTTGCCCCTCCCCGGATGAGCTTCTTTTACTTGGCAAAATGCAGCTGAGGCTCATCAGTGTCGTTTTATAAAGCAACAGCTTTTTTTGATTTTTCACTGATAAGTAGTACTCCTTTGTATGGCTGTATCACAGTTTGGTTACACATTTGCCAGTGGAAGGACTTGGGTGTTGTTTTCCAGTTTAGCTATTGCAGATACAACTGCTACAAACTTTTGTGTACAAGTTTTTATGTGAATATAAGTTTTCACTTCTTTTGGATAAATATCTAGGAGTATGTTTGCTGGATCCTATGGTATGTGTATTCGACTTTATAAGAAATTGCCAAATTGTTTTTCAGAATGTGCCATTTTACATTTCTATCAGAAATGTATGAGAGTTCCAGTTGCTTCTCACCCTTGCCTAGGTATTGTAATCTTTTTTCAGTTTTAGTCACTGTGATGGGTGTTAGTAGAATCTTATTGTTTTAATTTAAATTTCTTTAATGACTAATAATATTGAGCATCTTTTCATACATTATTGCTATTTGTGTACCTATTTGGTAAATTTTCTGTTTACATATTTTCCTGTTTTCTTTAATTGGGTTGTTTGTTTTCTTATTTTTGAGTTTTATCAATTCTTTATGCTGGAAACAAGTCCTTTGTGAGAAATGTAATTTACAAATTACATTTATAATTTGAAATTTCTTCCAGTATGTGGCTTGTCTTCTCATTCTCTGAACTGTGTCTTTTTCAGTGCAAAAGTTTCTAATTTTGAAAAGCTCTAACTTATCTTCCTTTTTCCTTTTTTTGGATTATGTTTTTGGTGTTAAATCTAAAAATTATTTTACTATCTCAAGCTCATGAAGATTTCTCCTATATTTTCTTCTAAAACTCTTACAGATGTTAGGCTTTACATTTAGGTCTATGATCCATTTTGAGTTAATTTTCATATAAAGTTTGAGATAGTGGTTGAGAGTCTGTCTCTTGAAGCAAGTCTGGAGATATTACATTGTTATTTTAAGTCAACATTCATTAGCTTTTTGGTGGGGAGAAATGGGAGAATGTCCTCTTGTTCTGATTAATCTTTGGTAGGTAACATGTCCCTGGGTAACAGGGGTGTGCCTTTTTTATGTATGCCTGCCAATCCTCTCCTATAGATCTAAGTACAAGAAATATTCCTGCCGCTCCCTAAGTGGTGAAGGGTCTTCTTTCTGTTTCCTCCCACTCAGTGCAATGGGTGTTTACGAGTGCTAGAAGGGAAACAATTGTTGCCCTTCCCCACATAAGGCATAGGGAAAATGGGCGCAAAGCGTCTTGGGCAAAGTTTTGTAACTCTCGAGCAGTGGTTGCTCTTTCTGCTTCCTGAGGTCTACGTGAGGGAAACCTTTTGTGTATATTCCCCACTCTTTCCTGTGACGTCCTGGTGGGATTTGTGTAGTAGAAGCATGACAAGAGGTCCTCTCTCCTGTATATATGTAGCCTCCGATTTTACTCGTTCACACCAGCCCTCATTTGCCTTCACGAAATAGGATAGTTCATCAACTATTCTAGCAGAATTCTTTTTAGCATTAATCTGGTTGCATTTGCCCCAGGTAAGAAAATATTTGGGTCAGTTGCTGCCCAGTTTTCTAATTAGTTGGTTGTCTGGCAACCTAGTCTTTGATGGGATGAAGTGAAATAATGAACTTGAATTCTGTCTGACGTTTTTTCTTATTGTAAGGGTGGGAGTAAAACTTTTCCTATTTCTCTACGTATATAACTGAGTAGAAACTGTAAATACCTCTGTCTATATTCTGACACCTTAAATACTCTTTAAAAACTGAGGTGCTCTGGAATTTGATCATTTCAGCTTTAGAGTGAAGTGTGAGAGTGGGGGTCAAGGAGGAGTAGAGAGTATCTTAGGATGTCCCATGGAACCCATTTACACATTGTAAATGTCCAAATTTCTATCTTTGTTTCTGATCTGTCCTCTACACTAATATGTACATTGACCTTCTCAAAATATGCACATGAATTCTGCAAAGGTCCTCAGACATAATGTGTAAAATCAAAGTCGTCTTCTTTCCGTTCAAAACTTTGTCTTCTTTCAGTGTTCCTTATCTTGCTGAAGGGGGCACCACTGTTTAGGCAATTGCAAAACCTAGCTAGAAAACTGGGTCCTTGGCACTTCTCTCTTTCTTACATTCAGTATATAACTTATCACATTCTATCAATTTCTTTTCCCAAATATCTTTCAAATCCATTTGTTTTGGTTTCTATCAATCTTCCTACCCAGTGACGTTCTGGTATTTATTTATGAACCAGCACAACACAAAAAATCAAAACTCTATTAGAAGCATTTGCTGATTTTGGTGGCATAAATACATCCACCATGGCCAATTTCAAGAATCAACCTGAAATCACTAAATGCAGAATCAGGAGGAGATACTCAACAGCAAACCATTATATAGTATTTAAAATAGAATTTATTTAATTGTAAGTTGATATGATTTAATTTTCAGTAATAGCTGTATTTAATGACTAGCTCACAAGCTTTCTGAAACTTTAACAATTTGCTCTGCTCTGGCAAGCAGGTATGAGCTGGCTCCTGTTTACTGCTGCTCCTCTGTAGTTCAAGCTGCTATCATGTATCACCAGATGACGAGAATGGATGCTATCTGGGTCCCTTGCCTTTATTTTTGGTTCTCTCCTTTTAGTTTTCTATTGCATAACCAGAGTGATCTTTTATAACACAAACCTGATCTTGATTTGCTTCTGCCCAAAGCCCTCGATGCCTTTCCATTGCTTTGGGGCATCCTGAACACGGCCTTCAAGACATCGCATGGGCTGCCTCTGCCTGTCTCTCCCGCTGTGTCTCACATTGAACTCTTATTCACTCTTCGTGCTCCAGTGACACTGGCCACCTTTGAGTTCCTCATTGTTTGCAGGGGGACTTTGCTGATGCTGTTTCATTCTATCAGGAATGCTCTGTACCTACTTAGATTTTCGTTATCTCTCATGTATCAATTCAAACATCACACACTTAGCAAAGCCCTCACTGATCCCCCATGCTAGATTGTTTTTCTTATTTTAGGCTCTTAGAGTACTCTATATTTTCATTTAAAGCACTGATCATATTTTATACTCCCTATTGCCTTCCAGGTCTAAGTGAACCCCTAACTTTTGCCTCAAGGATAATCATTATTCTAATGTGTATTGCCATTGACTTGACGTCTTCTTGAACTTCATATAAATGGGATTATACTCTATTGGGTCTATCTTTTACTCATCATTACATCTATAATATTCACCCATGTTTTGATGTGAAGCAGTAGTTCTTTTTCATGTTCTGCAGGACTGCATAGGAGGAATATAACACAATTAATTAATCCATTTTGCTGTTTATGGGCATTTGGTTTGGTGCCATGATGAATGAAGCTGCTATGAACATTCTTTTTTTTTTTTTTTTTTTTTGAGACAGAGTCTCACTCCGTTGCCTGGGCTAGAATGCCATGACATCAGCCTAGCTCACAGCAACCTCAAACTCCTGGGCTCAAGCAATCCTTCTGCCTCAGCCTCCCAAGAAGCTGGGACTACAGGCATGCGCCACCATGCCCGGCTAATTTTTTCTATATATTTTTAGTTGGCCAATTAATTTCT
>CAUYRT010074795.1:0-25082 GCA_963574885.1 Lepilemur ruficaudatus
TTTTTTTTTTTGAGACAAAGTCTTGCTCTGTTGCCTGCTTAGAGTGCAGTGGCATCACATCATAGCTCACTGCAACCTCAAACTCCTGGGCTGGGCTGAAGTGATTCTCATGCCTCAGCCTCCCAAGTGGCTGGGACTATAAGCGCCTGCCACGACACCTGGCCAAACAGCTTTTAAAAGGTCATGTTATATGACCTCAAGGTTGTTTACCTAGTCATTTCATGGTAATTATAAACTCTGGTAGCTTTACATTTCTTGATTAAAACCCTAAAAAAAGTAATTGAGTTATAAGCATTCTTTCAAAGTTCTCGGTGAAAAGATTGCAAACTATTCTGTCTGGTGCTTAGTGAAAATATATTTTGAATGAATGTATTTACCAGTTATTGCCATTTCTTTATTAAATTCAAAAGTTTTTTGTCAAAAAAAAAATCCCTTCTATTGATGCAGAAACAGCAATTTTTTGTCTTTCTCCTAAAGTAATTTAGAATTTTCTCTCATATCATTTCACTGCTGTAGTTATCATATGATTGCTCAAATGGAAATTTGGCAAGATTATACTTCTTAGGATAGTGTTTGGTAAGTGCATTTTAGTTTTTATAAAGTGAGTTTTGTGCTAATTTTTCTTCTGTTTCTAGGTAGTGAAGGATAGGTAGTATTTCAGTTGATGGTATTTAAAATGTCCCCCATAGCATGAGCAGTGGGAAGAGTTTTACATGAGCAATCTCACTACTGGGGACATTAAAAACCCAAAGTCCATGTCTGTGTGCCAGAGCGGAATTCACTCCAGTTATGAGACTAATATGTTTACCTAAGTAAATTTTAGTTTAAAAGAAACACCCTCTGATGGCTCTCTGTGTGCTCAGTGTAAAATCCAGACCCCTCCCCATGGACCACAAGGCCCTGCAGGCGCCAGACCCCGTTGTTCTCACGAGTCCCTCTCATGGCCACTGTGCCCTGGTCACTCTGTCCTTTCGAAGAGCCTCACAGGCACCAAGCTCCTTCCACTCTTTCATTCTGCTGTTCCTGGCTCTGTCTAGAAATGCTATAAACTCCCCTCTAGCCCCCACCCACTCTTTGCATAGCTCTCCCTCATCCTTCAGGTCTTCGGAGAAGTTTTCGTTAATTCCCAATCAAAATTAATTCCTCCTGTTCCTCTTCTTCCTCACACTCCATGCTTTTTAACGTTGTATTAAAGCACTTATATAATGTGCAATTGTGTAATTATGTGACTGTTGAATGCACACATCCATATCTACATGTTCTCAGCAATTGGATCTAGTTTTTGTTTATTTATTGTATCCAGTGTTTTCAGAGCAGTGGGGAAAAGGTGCTTAGGGCATTGGGTGGGACATTTTCTCTTGTGCAGGTGAGATAGGGACCGGCAGGCCCTGCTGGATAAGACCCAAACCAAGGTTTCTGATAAAACAGGAATGCAGTGGAGAAGCCTGTTAAGACCAGGTGAAGCCAAGATGGTGACAAAAATGACCTCTGGTTACCGTCACTGTTCATTATTCACTAATTATAATACATTAGCATGTTAAAAGAAACTCCCACCAGCAAATGCCACAGCAACTCCCGGAAGTTACCCAACATGGTTTGAAAAGTGGAGGGACCCTCAGTTCCGGGACCTCCCCAACTCTTGCCCAGAAATCTCATGAATAATCCTCCCTCCGCTTAACATAAAATTAAATAGAAGGTACAAAATAAGGCCCCACAAACTCACAACTCTCTGTGGCTCTGAGAGATAGTCACGGCTCTGCCTTCCTTCTGTTTCTTTGTACTTTTGTACTTCAATAAACTTGCTTTTGCTTTACTCTGTCACCTTACTCATGAATTTTTACCTGCGCAAAGCCAAGAACCCGCTTAGCATGGGTGCACTTTCCTCTATCACAGGTTTATTAGGTCTTGCTCAGTAACAAAACAAGAAACACAACCTTTCAGTGGCTTACACAACAAACATTTACCTCTCACTCGTGAGTCTATGGGTGAGCTGTTGCCTAGGCTTGGCTGGGCTCAGGGTTTGGGTCGTCAGCTTTATTCTCTCAGGTCTGTTTGTCATTCAAGGGCCCAAGCTGAAGAGGAGGAGGCATTCCCTCTCATGGTGGACAGCACAGTATAGGAAGAGCAGAACACTGGCTGCTTCACAAAGCCTCTACGTGGAACCAACCCACTCTCATCTGCCTGTATTCCACTGGTCGAAACCAGCCAAGGGCAACGTGACAGAGAAATTACCCTCACTCACTTGTGAGAACTGTGAATGACTCATCGTTTCCAGATGTCCCTTACGGGGCTGTTCTGGAACCCTCTCAGGCCTGGTGTCCTGGACTCTACACCACAGGCCCCATAGCCTAGGCTCACAATTCTTCGAAAAAAGCTTCACTCAGGAGGCCATGGGAGTCCCAGGGGAGGAAAAGCATGCTTCAAGTGTCACCCAGCAGAGTTGTCGGACTGGGAGTCCTAGGTAGACAAACAGCCACTCCTGGTGGGAGAGAAGGACAACGTCTATCAAAGGCCTTGGGTCAATGCATTTTGGAAAGGCCCTGATCTCCCATTAACTCTACAATGTGCCCTTAGAAAGCCCCTGGGTATCAAGTTCTAGGTTGTCACTTATTTGTCAGTTGATATTTATTGAGAGCCTCATGGGTGCTGGGAGGTATACAATTAAGGGTGGTGCCACCGGCAAGGTGCCAGGTCTGGGTCAAGCCCTTCTTTGGTGGTTTCCCATCCCTCCTTCCTCCTCCCCATGGAGTCTAAATTAGAGTCCCTTTAATTCAGACTCATCCTTACAACCCCTGTGACCCAGCAGGGGACAGTGAGGCAGAGTGTAGGTGACATGAGCATAAAACAGATGAGAGGATTCATTGATACAAAATCAACATGTCAGGAATCTATCACTTGAGAAACACATTCTAATGTTGGGAACTCTTCTCAACTGCTTTACCAGATTAGTCAAGACACGGGAAGGCTTTATGTAGTCATTTGCAAAAAGACCGTCTTTACACAGTAGGCAGACTATAAATACACGCAGAATGAGTGAGAAACCCTCACATGTGGACTAGGAGAAGGTACAGCAGCAGTGAACCATTACTGAGTGCCACCACGTCCACACACTGCCAACTGCAGTGTTCACTGCTTGAGGACCTAACCTACGATATAATGCTGTTGTTATCCCCCTATAAACACAAAACATAGAATTGAAGTGTAATTTTAAGAGCTATGCAAAGGAAAACAAAGTAAGCAGGAACAAGGTATCGTGTATGATAAGCACCAACTTCTTTAGCAGACGACTTGGTTCAGGTCCTGTCCCTGCCACCTGAACCCACTATTTGTGGTGGCAGGTCATTTAACACCATGGAGCTAATATCTGAGCTAAGCACCTACTAGGCATTGTTTCACATAATCCTCACCACTACCCCATTAGCTGCTTTCCTTATCTACATTTCAGAGAAGCAGCAACCAGGTTTAGAGAATTTAAGTTTACCAGATAATTGATCTGGTTGTATCTTCCCCTGGAAGTGGTGTCTTCTATCCTGTTTCTTTCATCAGACCCACCAATGCCAGTGCTGTTGTGAATATCAAGAAAGATGTGTAGACAAGGCGCAGTGACCGAGGCCTGTAATCCTAGCACTCTGGGAGGCCGAGGCAGCAGGATTGCTGGAGCTCAGGAGTTGGAGATCATCCTGAGCCCAGGGCAAAAATGAGACCCCGTCTCTACTAAATATAGGAATATTAGCCGGGCATGGTGGTGCACGTCTGTAGGCCCAGCTGCCGGAGAGGCTGTGGCAGGAGAATTGCTTGAGCCCAGGAGTTTGAGGTTGCTGTGAGCTAGGCTGACACCACTGCTCTCTACCTGGGGCGACAAAGTGAGACTCTGTATCAAAAAAAAAAAAAAAAAAATGTGTATATGTGTTTAAAAACATATTGGGAAATGTTAAGCTACCGTGGATTAATATTACAAAATCAACTGAGGCCAAATAGAATTTCCTTTAGAAAATTCACGCAGCCAAGCATATCTTGGTTCATGTAAATGTTTACTTAGGTGACTGTTACAAGCATTATCATACGTAATCTTTGCACAAGCTCACGAGGAGGGTCCTGCTCTAATTTTTAGATATTAAATGACACGTGCTTTGCGAAATGCTGTTAAATTGAGTGTGATAAAGCAATAAAAGCGACTCTAAGACCATGCGGTATTGCCGTCCGGCTTCTGTTACACTATTTGGGTGAGCAGCAAATGCGGGAGCGGGAGGACTGTCCCAAGTCCCACCGCCAGGCACAAGCACAGCCAGCGCGTCAGAGGGAACGCGACGATTGCTTGTGCTGAACAGGGAAGTGAGGACAGAGCCGCGCTATCAGAGCTCTCCGAGGGAGAGCCAAATGAAATTGGGTCCAGCCTCTAGACTGTCACAGAAAGCCTACCGCCTCCAGCCTCGGTGACTTTTCCTTGAGCGTGTCCTGCTAAACGCAGGAGCACGAGCTCGGCTTGGCTAGATCCAGAGCCCCAGGGGCGATCCCTTTCTCCTGGGGGACGGGGTCGCCCCTTACACTCCAAATCAGAGACGTCATTTTATGATTTGTTCTGCAAACGTTTATCATGTACCGACCATTTCTCCATAAATATACTGTGGCAGCGACACCAGCCGAGGCCGTACGCCCATGGCGGTGCTCCGGTGCCGGCCGGTGCGCGCGGAGGGCGAAGGTGCCCAAGGACACGGCCCAGGAGCCGAAGCCCAACCCGCAGCCTCAGCGCCCAGTCTGCGCGCGCCCGGGGGAGGCACTAGCCCACGCACATGCACACGCACGGGAGCGCAGGCTCCCGCGTCCCCGGCGCAGTGCCGGCGCTGGGCGCGGGCGGGAGCCCGGGAGTCAAGGCGGGAGGCGGGAGCTCGAGGCGGGGCGGGTGCCCGCGCCCGGCGCTCGTGCATACGCGCCTCTGCTCCCGAAGCCCCGCCCCTGCCCCGCCCACCCTTTCTCCCGCGCGCGGGCTCTGCGCGCCCCATGTCGCGCGCGTGCGCGCGCGTGCGCAGGCCAGGGCCCTCCAGGGGCGGCCCCGTAGTCTCGAACGAAAGCGTCGGCGAGGGCCCGGATTAACCCTTTCCCTGCTCGCCCACTTAAGAGCCCGGTCGAGTTCCGTGCCTGCGCAAGCCGGCGGCGCGCCTTCCCCCCAACCCGCACCGCGCATGCACGGGAGGGGGGGCGGTGGGGGTGTTCACGGCCGGCTAGACATTCTGTGCTCGTGCAGGAGGAGGGCTGCTACCATCAGGGACGTGCACGATTCCCCTACCCCGCCCCCTCCCCAAACTAAAAAAAAAAAATCCAAAACACACTGCCACCCACCGTGCCCCCGCGCCCCGCGTCCATCCTGTCCCGGCCTGCGTGCTAGTGAGCGCGGGGAACCCACGGCGAGTGTTTGTGGCTGTGCCAGGCTGCAGGTAAGCGCGGGCCGGGGTGCGGAAGGGGCCGGGGCCGTCCGCGAGGCGGGCGCGGGGGCGGCCGGCGGCTGGCGGGGCGGCCCGGAAGAAGCGCGTTCTCGCCGAGCTCTGGGGCACCAGCCAGCTCCAGGACGAGCGGCGGCCGCCGGCGGCGCGGTGCGAGCGGGAACGGGCGTGGACCGGGGCTGGGCGTGGGGACGGGGCGCCCGGGGGCCGCGCAGGCCGGCGAGCGGGCTCGGGGAGCAGCCAGGCGGCGGCGGCCCCGCGCGCGCGCTCGGCCGAGTTCATGGCCGCCCCCGCTCGCACCGCCGCAGTGCACCGCGGTGGGGGTGGGGACGGCCCGAGCCCGGCGCTGAGCGCGGCCCGCCGGGCGCCGCCCCTCCGAGCCCCGGGCTCCGCCGCGCCGCCCTCAGCCGCCAGCGGAGGAGGGGGCCGGGACCCCCGCGCTCGCACTCCCGGGTGCGCCCGCGAAGCTCGGGGAAGCCGGCTGCGCGCCGCCCCCGCCCCCGGACGCGGGAGGGCGGGGGAGGGCCCGGCGCGAGCTGGCCGGGGAGTGCGCGGGGCGCGAGCTCCGGGCTCGCGGGCGGAGCGGGGCGCGGCGCGGCGCGGGGCTGCGGAGCCGGCCGCACGCCCGCTCCCGTTCGTGGCGCCGCCGGGACCGCCGCGGGCCGCGGTCCCTCCCACCCCTGCTCCGAGCCCTGGCCCTCGTCAGCCTGCGCCCGACGTCTGATTATGAAAGGGACAGTGGCCCTTTCACCACCCGGCTCCGAGGCTGGAGCTTTTGTTTGGGAAGCAGTGCAAACAGCCTTATCTACTCCTCCACCTCCTGGGCGGAAAGAAATGAAGCGAGGGTTCGACATGCCGTGCAGGCTCGTTGGGTCTTGGGCTTGGTTCCCTGCTTCCTCTGGATTCCAAAGATGCGAGGTTGCAACAGGGAAGTGGTGCAGCCGCCATTGTCGGGCTGCTCCGGGGTAGGGGAGGTGGCTGCAGCCGCTTATGTAAGTTTGGCTTTTCAGGGAGCTCCCTGCACTGGAACGGGGGCACAGCGCGCTAGCGGTTTGCAGAGCAGTTAGGAAGGGGCAGCTTTATTATGGAGGTGGGAGCTATGTGTTTCCCTACACCTATCTACACAGATACTGGCAACGGCTGTCTTCCAGTTTGACTCACCTGAACTTAGCAATTGGAACATCTCAATGTGGAAAACAATGGGCTGATGGACACACTGGCTCCTTTCTGGTCCTTAGAGATATTGAGAGAAGAGAGATGGGTAGCCAAATACACGCTGGCCAAAAATGGGGGGAAAAAAAAAAAGCACACTGGTATGTTGCCATGGCTTCTGTAAGGCAAGGCCACTCCTCTCTCTGGTCCCAAACACTTTTATCCCACAAGCCCCAGGGCGGGTTTCTAACCGCAGAAGGAAGTATCACGGTGGGAAGGTTTTGCCTGGGCCGCCTTCTCTCAGGAGGTGACTGCAGGGTGCATCTAGGGAACAGGAAGAGACACTAGAATGATCAAGTCAGAAGCATCCTTAGGAATAATTTTGCCCAACCTTGACGCTGTACAGATGAGAAAACCCCCTATTCCCTGGTGTGTTCACTTTTCTGTAGGAGGAGCTTTTTATGATTTTCAGTGTTGGTTTCTATGTTGGAGTCTTGCACCACAGTTTTTGCATGAGACTGTACAGCCCAGTCCTTGGCTCTTACCACACCAGCTTATTTGTGTGGTCACCATTCAGTAAAGGAAACTTTTAATGTTTTTCACGATATTGGTCTGCAGGATGGAGTTCCTTGGGTAAGAGTTAAAACTCACAAAAAAAGCTAAAATTAAAATTATTTGATCTTCAGTAGAGGGATAAATGTAAAAACACCTGGCTTTCTCACATGCAGTCTTTATTTATTTATTTATTTAAGAGACAGGGTAAGCCAGGCTGAAGTGCAGTGGTGCAGTCACAGCTCACTGTAATCTCAACCTCCTGGGCTCAAGTGATTCTCCCTGAGTAACTGGGACTACACGTGTGGGTCATCGTGCCCTGCTAATTTTTTAATTTTTTAAATTTTGGGGGGAGACAGGATGTCACTATGTTGCCCAGGCTGGTCTTGGACTCCTGGCTTCAAACAATCCTCCCACCTCAGCCTCCCAAAGTGCTAGGAATGCAGGCAAGAGCCACTGTGCCCAGCCTCAAATGCAGTCTATAAGGCAAATGTGTACTACCTCACACAAGTGCAGAAAGAAAAAAGCAACCACTGTTTCCTCTCTTCCCATGTTAACTGTTGGGTCTGTGTACTTCTATAGCTTTATTTATAAATGCATAAACTTCTCTATGTCTGTTTGAGTGTAGAGAAAAATGTAGAGTGCTACACACCCAGCAAGAAATGGGGGATACTGGACATGGTGCACTTACTGGCTTTTCTGTGTCACCATTAGCATCTGTAGAAATATGGACGTGGGCTTTGTTTGTGAGGAGACTCCCTTAGTGTTTCTCCAGCATCTCCTTTCTGTTCCCAATACACAACCCCTTCATGCCCAAGTGTAACAGCCCTTACCTGTTCTAGTCCATATCTGTTCAGAACTGGGCTTGATGTTGCCAGCTACCTGCCTTTCTGCTCCCAACCTGAAAATGGGTAGGTGCACAGGAGACAGAACAAGAAAGGAAAGTTTATTTTTAAAATCAATTCTTGAAAACATTCTTGGTTTGGGTTTTGGAATAGAGCAAGATCCCACGTCATTCTTGTTTGTCCTTTTTTCCTGCAGGTCTGGCGTGCTTTTGATCAGAGTTTCTCTGATCTGAAGATTTTGACGTTTAAGGCATTAAGATAATAGCCTGAATTGTTCATGGTAACTATAACTTTGGATATTAAATCTTGAAATGATTAGGCATTTGCATATATATATATATTCTCATTATGCATTAATACTTCTGTTTCTCTGGGGAAATTATGTATTTTCCTCAGGATTATACTTTGTTAAATAAAACTAAAACAATGTTTTTTGAAAGAAAACGTATAGAACACATTATTTTAAGAAGACCAATTCTTTAACATGGTGACAGAGGCATTTCATGCCAGCTCTAGATTTCTTTTACTTGCAGCATTTATCAAGTACATCCAATGTTAACAACACTTTTATCTGGATGGTATCTAGTAGATTGGTATCCAGGGGAACTAAGCCACTCAACACTGTCTTCCCAAATGTCATCTTATTCACTTAGGGTCAGATTAAACCTTGACCCTCATTCAGAAGTGGCCCAAAAACTGCTATGGAAAAATTAGAAAACAACACTGAATGGAGTATTTTGGCCATCATGGCCCTCTCTACTTCTGCAGTAGTGATTTGTCTATTCTGTCAAGGAAGTATAGCGCTGAGCACAGTTAGTTATTTTACTGAATCCTCCATTCATGGAGTTAGAGTAGATGCAACGTATAGATCTAGAGACTCCTAGCCTCAAACCTATTTTTTAAACCTTGAGGTTGAGTTACCTCTGGCTGTCAGGAAGCATGTGTTTTGGAACTAGGTTGTCTGCATTTGAGTCCCAGCTTTCACTAAATAGCTATAGAATGTTAGACAGGTTTCTAATTTTGTCTGTAAAATGGAGACAGTGATATGTACCTCATAGGGTTATTAGAACATTAAATTAAACATTTAAAGCACATAGAACAATGCCGATCATGTATTATATGCTCATTAAAAGTTGCTATTATTATTAGGCAATACTTAGTAAACTGAAAATAAATAGAAGTAACAATATTGAAATCTCTGAGTTGGGGTGAGTCTCATCTGCTCATATTTATGGATCACTCTTACATTGACTTTCTGAAATTGTTAGGTTCCAGACATTGATCAGAAAATGATAATCTGGCTTTGTTCTCTATGTGGGAAAGTACTATTCAGAATTACTAAACTTTCTTTTTTTAAAAAATTTTTTGTAGGAGTTTTTCATCAGTATGTCTGAAACCATTAAGTATAATGACGATGATCATAAAACTCTGTTTCTGAAAACGCTAAATGAACAACGCCTAGAAGGAGAATTTTGTGATATTGCTATTGTGGTTGAAGATGTGAAATTCAGAGCACACAGATGTGTTCTTGCCGCCTGCAGTACCTACTTTAAAAAGCTTTTCAAGAAGCTTGAGGTTGATAGTTCTTCAGTAATAGAAATAGATTTTCTTCGTTCTGATATATTTGAAGAAGTCCTGAACTACATGTACACAGCAAAGATTTCTGTGAAAAAAGAAGATGTTAACTTAATGATGTCATCGGGTCAGATTCTTGGTATTCGATTTTTGGATAAACTCTGCTCTCAGAAGCGTGATGTTTCTAGTCCCGATGAAAATAATGGTCAGTCAAAAAGTAAATATTGCCTCAAAATAAACCGCCCCATTGGAGATGCTACTGACACTCAGGATGACGATGTGGAAGAAATCGGGGATCAGGATGACAGTCCTTCTGATGACACTGTAGAAGGCACACCCCCGAGTCAGGAGGACGGCAAGTCGCCCACAACGACACTCCGGGTCCAGGAAGCGATTCTGAAAGAGCTGGGGAGTGAGGAAGTTCGGAAAGTCAATTGCTACGGCCAAGAAGTAGAATCCATGGAGACCCCAGAATCAAAAGATTTGGGGTCACAGACCCCTCAAGCCTTAACGTTTAATGATGGGATGAGTGAAGTGAAAGATGAGCAGACACCAGGCTGGACGACAGCTGCCAGTGACATGAAGTTTGAGTATTTGCTTTACGGTCACCATCGGGAGCAGATTGCCTGCCAGGCGTGTGGTAAGACATTTTCTGACGAAGGCAGACTGAGGAAGCATGAAAAACTCCACACGGCAGACAGACCATTTGTCTGTGAGATGTGTACGAAAGGTTTCACCACACAGGCCCACCTGAAAGAACACCTAAAAATCCACACGGGATATAAGCCCTACAGTTGCGAGGTGTGTGGAAAATCGTTTATCCGTGCCCCAGACTTAAAGAAGCACGAGCGAGTTCACAGTAATGAAAGACCGTTCGCATGCCACATGTGTGACAAAGCCTTCAAACACAAGTCCCACCTCAAGGATCACGAAAGAAGACACAGAGGGGAAAAGCCTTTTGTGTGTGGCTCCTGCACCAAGGCCTTTGCCAAGGCGTCGGATCTGAAAAGGCACGAGAACAATATGCACAGTGAAAGGAAGCAAGTTACTCCGAGCGCCATCCAGAGCGAAACAGAACAGTTGCAGGCCGCAGCCATGGCCGCGGAAGCCGAGCAGCAGCTGGAAACAATAGCCTGTAGCTAGAGGTGATGGGACAGGAACACTGTGCCCGGGGAGCGGACACAGATTGCATTGATGGTAGTGGATGGACGGCAGTACTCTATTTTTGTGGAAATGTACGGAGCGTTGTACTCATTGGACTGAAGGCAGTGCTTGGTTAGGTATTTTTAAAACTTTTCAAGGAAATAATGTTCCTAAGTTCTGACCAAACAGTTCTGCTGTCCTGTCTGGTGTCTAACATTCACGTTGCCAGGAAGCTCCCCTCCCCCTCTTTTTTATGATTTTAATTTGAGAACTCCTGTGTCCAGTTTAGAAGTGAGAGACTTCCATTTTAAATTCCTCTACACTCGCTGGTGAGTGCACAGAGTGAGAATTAAGTAAATTGATTTCCTAATCATCACAATTCTATGTGACTTGTGGTCAAAACAGCAGTTTTAATAACTCAAAGTACTTCAGATAGATGCAGAAAATACTGATGGGTGGTTGACCAAGAACACTGCGCAGATATGAAAACAAGTTCTGGAAATGCCGAATGGTATTAGATTTATATTTGGTTTGTTAATTTTATATCACTGTTTTTTCACTGTTTTTTGTGGACAGATAATAGTTGCTTTGCTGAAGGGTTTCTTCACCCATTTTGATTGCCCTTTACCTGCCCCAAAAGCTGTAGTCACACGTACTGAAGCTGAGCTAAGCCACCCGAGCGATGTTGGTCTTGGGGCTTAGTTCTCAGGATCCTCTTAGGCACGGCCACTCTGTACCCGCTGGGATCTGTGGAGTGAACCAGTAGAAAAGGCTCTCAGAGACAAGGTTTTACATGTGCAGCTATTCCAAGATTACTAGATTAAAGTAATTCTTAATTGATTTTGGAATTGGATTTTTATTTGGGATCAAAATTAGGACAAGAACGGATATTTCTTCAGATACATTTGTGTAACTTAACAGAATGTCATCACGCTTTGGGGCTCTCTGCAGCACATGATTTATCCATAAAGGAGATGCAATATGCTTACTTAAATTAATAAATTTGAAATCTTTTAAGTGTGTAAATAGTAGTGTTGGTCTTACGTATTTCAAGTAAAAGCAGACAGCTGCACTTTTTTGCACATTGGATAAAAATAACTTCCATCAGCAACAAACATCAGACTGTTTTTAACAAATATTAAAGATTGTCAGACCAAATGTTTGTTTTGAAGTATATTTCATCACTGGTTACCATTTTAAATAGAAGTTGATTGCCTTTTCAAAGCCGTAAATCAGAATTATAAACTCTGTTCCAGTTTTGGTGTACTAAGTGTTCTTTTAACCATTTCTTTAGGAGTATATTGAAATGCCAACAGTAGTTTGAATTATGTTCTGTAATAAAATATTAGTCAATTATTTTAGAATATGTAGAATTGTAGAAAACGTCAACTTTTTAAATTTCATTTTTGATTGCTAGGATTTTTAAAAAATATATTAAAGTAATTTCATTTCATAGCTTGTTGCATTAACACCTGTAATTACTATTGTGGGAGAAATTTTATTTTTGAAATTGGTGTATATGTCATGCCCAAGATTGTAGGATGAATATGGTACCTTTTTAAAATTTTTATTTATTGGTAAAATGTTTAATTTAGCTTAAAGTTAATTTAATTTCTTTTCTTGAAAGTTGTTTATTCTGTACTAAAAGTAGTCCTGTCACTGTGTTTTTACGCGATTAGTAGATGGGGAACTGATTGCTGTTCCTGGGCTGTTTTAACCAAAGCAAAGGAAAAATAATTTAACATCTTATTGCTAGCTACTTCAACAAACCTTATTTTGGTCCTTCATTTTTGTATATAAAAGAAAATATACTTCTATCATTCCTGTTTTCATTTTTCGTAGCAAGCTTCCACATATCCAGGTTTCTACCAAAATGTATTTCCTATACTATCTTCATTGTTGCTTCATTGAGTTGCAAGTTAAATGTCTGACAGTAACCCCCATTGAAAGCATATAGCCCCAAAAAAGATGGCTTGATTTTCAGCACCTTATTTGTATTATGCAAATATTTACTATTTGGCCTATTTTGCATGAGAAATATGATTTGTGTTATTTCTACCACTGGTACTGGGTTTGTATATGCATTAGGGTACATGTTTTCTTAGTATATTTTTGGTGGCAGCAAAGCGATAATATTGCAGCTCTCCTGTTTGCTGGGTCCTGGTCAGTAACACTGCGTCTCCACACCCAGTTGGCTGTAGTAATTCCTGGAGTAGTGAAGTCATCATGTTAGATTGTTCACGGTACCGCCAGCATCACACAGGCAGTTAATTCTGAAATGTGGTTACATGGTTACTCTGAGTTGGCGATACAAGAGGAAAGGAAAAGTCTAAATGTTGATATTACTACCTTTTCTTTATTTACAAATCACTTTTTTTCTGTTTGTACAAAGAATACACACTTGATGCATTATATTAGTACTGTTCGAGTAAGGGAATTTTAGGAAGTCTAAATTTAAGGTAATTTGCCTGCTATTAACTTGATCATTAGTTTAGAATTGTTAAAAAGTACAAAAGTTGCCATGAATTGAGCTTGATATGAACAAATTCCAGCAGCCACTACTTTTTAGGTGCACTCTAAATGTTCTCTTTTTCCTAAAGTAAACGTTCCCTTCTTCCTAAGGGGCATTCTCAGTGGAGCAGACAGAAGCAAAATTGAAGTTCTCTTTTGCCTTCGTTATCTGTCTGTTCTATAGTCATTGGCCCCGAGCTGTATCAGACCTCGTTAACTCTTCTTAACTGAAAATACTACAGAAGCTGTGTTTATCTTGGCATTCTGTAAGCTGCAACCCATGTGCATCTTGTTAGGAAAAAAAAGATTGAGATGAGGGGGAAAATGAGGCAAATTTATGTAGTTTCCAATTTAATGGGTTATTTTGTGTAGTTATCTGTTAAGTTGGTCATGTGGAAGCTGGAATTCACTCTCCTAAAGTAAGGCTGTTAGTGGTCATTAGTTCCCAGAGTAGCCCTAAAAGCCCACTGTGTCGGTGTAGCAGGACTAGTGTAGTAAGGGTTGTCCTGTAGAGTTCTGCATCCTAGGAAGAGTCAGCTATGGCTTCCAGGAAAGAGAATGGAGAACTCTGACTTTGCTCTCTGAAGTCTGTCTCCGTTTTTTCATACCCACTTGAAACTTGGAACTCTCTCCTTTGGAACTATTCAAAGTAAGGTTAATTGTGCATCTGCGTGACAGCACCTCAGATGTGTAAAGACAGTGTGTTGCCTACTCAACGTGTGTAGAGCATCAGGTGCGAGGCACTGGGCTGGGTCCTGGGGAAACAAAGGCAGAAGAGGTTTGACCCGTGGCTAGCAGATGGAGTGTGCCCCTTCTCAGTCACACATTCTTTTTAAAAACAAGAGTCGCATTTCCCCATCATCTATTGTCTGTGATTCCTTAAAGGTTGCCGTACTCACCTCATCTCAGGGCCTTGAATGTAATTTTGCTTGGGTTGTGACAGATTTCAGCAGTTGAATGTTTTCTTGATCTCTTCAAGAGATATTACCAATACTCATTTAAATATTTTCAGTATGATGAGGACATGTGCTTTAGCGGAAAGACTTTTGAAGTCAAACTTGAATTTGGGTCCTGGTTCCGCCTCTCAATTAATGTGTGAATTCAGAGACATTATTAACTCCCCTGAGCCTGTTTCATCATCTCTAAAATAGAGATAGGGATTTCTGCCTCATGGTCTGCTGTGTGGATTAATGTGTTAACCAGTATAGACCATTCAGCCCAGCACCCACTGCTTTTTAGGTGCACTGTAAATGTTCCCTTTTTCCTAAAGTAAACATTCCCTTCTTCCTAAGGGGCATTCTCAGTGGAGCAGACAGAAGCAAAATTGAAGTTCTCTTTTGCCTTCGTCATCTGTCTGTTTTACAGTCATTGGCCCTGAGCTGTATCAGACCTCATTAACTCTTCTTAACTGAAAATACTACAGAAGCTGTGTTTATCTTGGCATTCTGTAAGCTTCAACCCGTGTGCATCTTTGGTCTTACAAACTTATGTATTTATCTTACAGTTCTTTTTGGTCTTGTGATCTCGCGTCATTTGTATGTTTTAAAGTAAGTAGGTCATTGTAGGGTAGCCAAGTGTATAAACACTGGCCTCTGTGGAGGGCTTCCCTGCTCTTCTTTGGGAACATCTGTGATGGCAGAACCAGAATTGCAATTTTGAAAGCTGGCTTTTGAGTCTCATACATGAAATCATGCATTTAAAAATATTTTTATACTATGCTTTTCTAAAATTAGGTGTATTCAGGCTGCACCCAACTGTTCCCTTTCTAGTTTGTGTAAATTCCAGAATGATCTGTCGCATTCGCCACAAAGGGCCTTAAGACTACTACCCAAGAATTCTAATTTTCCTTTTAATTCCAGAATAATGGTTTACTAATTCACTTTGCTCTTCTTCATGGGATATTTCTATTAATCTTACACAAAAGTACTTGCTATAGAGTAAGATGAAGATGTATTAGTTGGCAAATAATTACTGAAAGCCTGTATGTGCCAGGCATTGAACTAGGTGCTGGAATGCAGCAGTGAGCAAGACCAGTACCATTCCTGCACTCCTGGAGCTTATTGTCCAGGATGGAATGCTTCTCTTTCCAAGTTTTACAAAATTTTGCAAAGATTTACAAATAATGATCATAAATGCTTTTTGAAAAACTGCTGTGATATGTATTTTAATTGAGTTCATGGAACATACTTTAGAAAATAAGGGTTTTTAATAAATTGTCATAATTTAGTAGGACCAATATAAGCATTCCTAAATGACTTTTGTGAAATGTATACTGAGAAAATACATCTATTAAATATTACCATTTCCATAGAATGATTCTCATCTTCCTCATTGATACCAAATTTGAGAAGAGGAGTGGTAGTAGGAGACTAGGTATATTTCTTTAAAATAGTGAATGCTGGCATCAAGAAAGACACTGATGTAAATAAAATTAAAGGAGTAAAGAATGACAACCTGGGCTTCCAGCAGCTTTGGGCAAGGATCTTACTAACCCAGAAGGTTTTTAGGGAGGAGGCACCAGGAGTAAACAGAGTTGCCCAGCAGTGGCCTATGAGTCAGCAGGTGCTCCCTGAGTACCCACCAGCCGTTAAGGATGACAATCTGGATAGGATAGAATGGTAAGTGAGCTAATGGAAATCTGAAAAGAAAAGATACTTCTGTTACAGATCACCAAAGGCTGCTTGTCATTTTGATGGAATTCTGAGAAAGCACTCGATGCTACTAGACCTACTTGGAATGTCATCATTTTCTGTTTTCATTTGGAGGGCAAAGGATTCTTAGAGGTCATTGCTTTTTTTTTCTTTTCTTTTTCACTTTGAACCTCAGTCGCTGGAAAGATAGTCAAGAGGATCAGGATTTTAATAATAAAACCTAGTATTAGATTAAATATTTACCAGGAATCAGACACTGTATACACAATCTGTATGTTTTGTGACAACTCTGAGGTACTTACTACTGAAGACGACAAGATTCAAAGAAGTTAAAAATCCTGCCCAATGTCCAGTCCTCGTCAGAGCCAGGACAGGAGAACAGGTCTATCTGCCTGTGGAGCCCGTGCCCTCAGTCACCATGTTGTTGGTCTCACACTAGACAATAGGCGACTGTGGCCCTGCACTTGTCCTTACTGATTTCAGTTTGCTGTTTCGCAGGGTGCTCGAGGGAAGAGGCATTTATGCAAACAGCTGCCCCTATGTCTCTAAATTGGTCCCTAAATTTCTCCCGTTCAAGGGGCTGAACCTACACCAACATTGTTTTACTTTGCTTAAGGACTAGAGGCTGCCCCCAAATAATATGGAAAACTGCAGGTAGAATGCATGGGTGATTGCAGCGTAACTCGGCTTTCAGCTGACTCAACAGTCAGCTTTCTTCACATTTCATTATACAGTGAGCCAGGGAAACACAAGACAGGCAGACATTGAGTTTGGGGCCAAAGTAACTATGTGAAAATGGTCATCTGTGGTAGGAGCTCTCCACCCACACTCCTCTTTTCGCCTCCTCTCTCGCTCTGGAAGGTGTTAAAAAATTTGGATTTGTGTTCTGCCTTTATCGCTCTCAAGCTGTGTCACCATCTTGGGCTGGTTGCTTGATCTTTCTTAATTTTTGCCAAAATGCAAATGTTGATTCTCTGCCCAGTGTTCACCACTCTTGCTTGTTATTCCGAAAGATAAACTCACTTTTCTTCTATAAGTAATAAATAAGAAATTTAGCTTAAAAATGAATTGATTTCAGATATTACTGACTTCAACAGGATGACAGAGATGGTTAGAAATTTTACATTTGGGGAACTTAACATTTCATTCTTAGGCTGTTTACATTTAACTAAACGAAAGGTATGTGTATGAGTGCTACGTCTAAATCTGGTAATGTTTTGGCCATTCTGTTGTTTCAGTAATCTTCCAACCGATACAAAACAGGAAATGTTAACCAGACTGGAAGGTTACTGATCAGTTGGCATTATCATAAACAAGGTTCTATTTAATAGACTTGATACTCTGTAATAAAATATGGGGTTGAGAAAAGAGGGATGAAAAACAATAGGAGTGAATTAATTTTAAGTGCTGTATAATTAATCATTATTTTCCCAAACTTCTTTGAGTTGTGAGATCATAATTTTCTTTTTAAAAAAGTGATATATTAATAATGCACAGAAAATTTTAACTTTGGGGCGGAACTGGACTGTATGCTAATTAATATAGTCTATGACATCTGCAGAGTGCTGTACAGTTTACATAATTAGTATTATGAGAGGTACTAATATTCCCATTTTACAGATAAGAAATAAAAAAGGCTCAGACCTACAGTCTCTCATTCTGGTAATTATTTGAATTATAAGCAGCCTGAAATAAAATACTTAAGTATGTATAGAATCTATTTAGTTTATATAAAGCTTTTGTCTCTTCTTAAAACATTACTATATGTAAGATTAAGATTAGAAAGATTGCATTTAAAACTCCCGAGTTCCTAAATTTGTTGTTTTTTCTTTTTATCATATATGCCTATCTCCTAAGTTATCTTCCAGTGTCCATAGCAACTGAATTGTTAGCTGGGCATTGCACTTCTGACTCTAAAATCTCTAACACTAGTTATTGTTTTTTCCCACTGCAAAACTTTGAAAATGTTATCATTGGCAAAACCCAGTATAGTGGTTCAGAGTATGGGCTCTGGAATCAGACTGCCTGGGAGTGAATTCTGGTTCTACCACTAACTGAGTGGCCTTGGTCAAGTTATTGAACTTTTCTAGGTTTCTGTTTTCTCATCTGCAAAGTGGAATAATAATAATGTGAGAATTAAGTGAGATAATCTATGGAAAGTTCTCATACATGACAAACAGTATAATTTTATTGTTATTTTCTGTCAAAGAAAGGATGAGACACATGGATTTCAGTCTCCACTCAGCTTTTAACTTGCTATGTAAACCCTGAGCAACTGATTTGAGACATTTCCTCATTTTAATGCCCTTCTAATGTAATTCTAGACGTTTTCCTGCCATCCAACTCCAAATGGGCATTAAAGGTGATCACACGATCTGGATTCCTCAGTACCTATGAGAAGTTATAGCAGAGGGGTATTTAGAGGCTCGTCGTTATCTCTGAAGTTTTTTCTGCCGTTCAAAAATGAAGAGAATGTGGATGATTCCAGGCAAACTGTCATAACCTCTAGCAAAATATTAATAATTCCAACCACACTTGATGTAATCCAAGTAAACCTAGGATTTCCTGCTGCTATTTTTAAGGGCCTTCTCAGCCTTTGGAGATGCATCCAAAAGAAGTGTAAATCTTACTCTTAAAAGTATTGAAAAATAATGTACATCTTTGCTAATGTTTTCTTGAGTTAGTGTCAGTAAGGAAGTAGATCACACAGCAGCACTTGTTAAAATTTTTTTTATATTTCTCCCATTTCTTTTAGCAGCTTCTTCTCATTTCATCTTTTCCTTTCTCTTAGCCTGAATCTAAAAAAAGTCATCTCTCCCACACAAATATTGTCCCAAATATTTCCACTTCCTCCTTCAACCTTTTCCTCTACCATCCTTTTGCACATAAAACAATTATATCTGTTGTCAGAGTCTGCTATTTGCTCTTTACTGCTTTTTGAAATTAATTAAGGTCTGACTGCTTGTAGAACAAGTAGGAAGGAGGCGCTATTACACATAGTTACATAAATTTATTTTTAAATACATCACATTAACAGTGCTCTGGTCTTACTATGTACCACTCTCCTTCCACAAACCACCAAAATTATTACTGCCTTATGCTTTACACTATTATTATAGGCCAAATCCCATTACATCAAAATAATATCCTATTTGCTTTTAAATAGGATAATCTGCCTTGAAGATATGTAGAGAAACCCTTTGGAAAAGCACTAACTGGGATAGATTTATAATCTTTACCTGGAATAAAATAATTATAGTTCCTAGGAATTGGAGAATAGATCCTTAAGTGGGAGAGACTAAAGCTTCTTCAATTTCAACTATTTTTAGCTGCTAAATTTGGCATTTTCCTGTACTTTAAATGCTTACATTGCTTTTTCTTGATTTTTCAGATTTCACATAAATCTTTTGACTTCTTCCTATGCAGATGTTTTCTTTCCTCACATCTTGTACATATGCACATTTGTGTTCTTCCTGTGTTCTTAATACAGTTATACTGTAATTTTGTTAAATCCAACTTCATTGTTTATGTTATTGTGATTATGTAAGTACTATTGTAGCTGAGCCACCTAGCATACTATGGTATATTTTCCTTGCTTGCAAAGTTGTTTCCCCATAGCTAAGAACTTTTGTTTGCTGAGGTTTTTATGTACATACCATTAATACCACCCTAGGCTCTCTGCCAGTTGTTTCAGTCACCTGTCATTATGTCAGAGTTATGAGGTAGTCTATTATTATTATTTGTTATTATTTTTGAGACAGAGTCTTGCTCTGTCACCCTGGGTAGAGTGCTGTGGCATCAGCCTAACTCACAGCAACCTCAAACTCCTGGGTAGCTGGGACTACAGGCACGTGCCACTGCACCTGCCTAATTTTTCTATTTTTTTTTTAGTAGAAACGGGGTCTCACTCTTGCTTAGGCTGGTCTTAAACTCCTGAACTCAAGTGATCCTCCAGCAACCTCGCAGAATGCTAGGACTACAGGTGTGAGCCACTGTGCCTGGCCAAGGTATTCTATTTACTTGTATCTTTTTGAAACACACTGTCTCAGAGAGTTCTGGGCACTGATACTGTTCTGGAGCTCCTTCACCAGGATGGTAGAACTCCATTCTTGAGTTGGATTCCCATTTCTGGATCCCACCTGTCTTCTTTTCTTGATTTATTCCTTTTCCTTGGTAGAAGAACATCCTTAATGTGAAGAGTGAATGAGAAGTGAACTTTTTGAGGTCCATTTTACCTTCACACTTAAGTGATGGTTTGTCTGGGATAGAATTCTATATTGGAAAATAATCTGCCTGGAAGTGAATAATTCCATGTTTCTGTGTAGGCAGGGCTTTCTGAGCACTTTTAATGGCACCTGGGTTGAAGAACTGGTCTTGGAAGAGTAACCGAATGGCCAGAAACCTGCAGAAAGATTTCGAGCCTTATCTCCCCACCTGCTTAAATTTCAAAGGGCCATGAACCACCAAAGCCCAAGATCTAGCCATTTATATTCCAAAAGATTGTTAAGGACTAGGGAACAAAGGTTTCTCTGAATCTCTCAGAAGGGGAAGGGGCAGTTTTGGCTCCTAGAAACCCCCCAGATTCTTAATTTCAGGCAGACCTCCATATGTGCAGAGTGACATGTGGCTCTCTCATTATGTCACCTGTAGGCTATTGGGTATGTGGGACTGGTGCAGTTACTGCTGTAAGTAATAACAATTTTGATCTCTGATCCAAAAATCTCACGTTTGTTTTCAGGACAAAAGTGTAAATATGGATATTAAGAATTTATAATCTACCTTCAAAATTTTGAAAATATCTTGAGAAGTCTGAAGCCATTCTAATTTTTGTCAATGGAAAAGAAGACAAACTCTGTAAAACAATTTAAGGAGGTTTATTCTGAGCCAGATTTGAGGACCATGGCCTGGAGCCACACCCAAGAAGCTTTGAGCATGTTGGACTCACTATGGTTGCATTACAGTTTGGTTTTATACATTTCAGGGAGACAGAAATTATAGGTAAAGTCATAAATCAATATATGGAAGGCATACACTGGTTTGGCCCAAAAAAGTGGGAAATCTCAAAGCAGGGGCTTACAAGTCATAGGTGGGTTTAGGAATTCTTTAGTTGACAATTGACTGAAAGAGTTAGGCTTTGTCCAAAGACCAGGAATGAGAGGAAAGGAATGCTTGAGTTAAGATAAGCATCTTCTATCTTTTATGTGATGCTATACTGGAATCAGGTTAGGAAGTAAACCACATCATAAAAACCTGTTTACTGAGATTTTATCATTTGTAGATGTGAATCACCAGGCCCCCTTAGAAAGGAATTTTTTGGGCAAAGAAAAAAATGGAAAGTTCAGTCCTCAATTCTGATCCTTTATGTACAACCTATGTGTTTTTCCCTCTTTAATGCTTGAAGAATCTTCTCTTCATCCCTGTATTCTGAAATGTAATGGTGTTTCCTGGTGTGAAACTGGCAGGTTCTTTCAATCTGGAAACTATGTCCTTCAGTTCTGGAAAGTTTTCTTGAATTATTTCACTTATTATTTCTTCATTTTTATGTTCTCTTTAGTTTTCCTAGACTTGTCCTCTAATTTTCTTATTCATTGTTTTCCGTCTCTTTGACCTCTTGATCTAATTTCTGAGAGATTTCCTTAACTTTATATTTCTAACATTTATATTAAGGTTTTTTAAAAAGAACTTTTTTATCTTGAAATAATTGTAGATTTACAGAAATGATCAGAAAATTAGTACAAAGAGTTTTCCCATACCCTCTGAATTTATTGTAATAGCATCTTCCATAATAATAGTACAATTATCAAAACTATAAAATAACATTACTGTTCTGTTCACTACAGACTTAATTTTGATTTCACTTTTTTTTTTTTTTTTTTTTTTACTAATGTTCTTTTTCTGTTATTGGATCATCAAGTCTACAATTTCAGATTCCTGTTATTTTTTATAATTCCTTAGTCTTCTCCAATCTGTGACAGTTCCTTGTTCCTTCCATGTATTTCATGACCTTGATATTTTTTGGACAGTATTGGTGAGTTATTTTTGAGACTGTGTCTCAATTTGAGTTTGTCCAATAATTTCTCATATTACATTGTGATGCGTTTTTAGCAAGAATACCACAGAAATAAAATATCCTTCTCTGTGAGTCATATCACGGAGTTCCTTGTGTTTCTGTGTCTTATGACTAGTGTTCACCTTGATTATTTGGTTGTTAGGTATCTCAACTGTAATGCTACTATTTTTCCCTTTTTTAATTAATAAACATTCTGGAGATGATACTTTGAGAATACATAGACATCATATTTCTCCTCATCTTTCAGCTACTAATTTTAGCATTCAACTTTGGTAGATCTTGCCTACAATTATGATTACTATGGTGTTCTCATAATGATTTTTTGATTTTCCTCATTTCTAGATGTATTATTTGGAATTTTTATAAGAATATTTATTCAATTACATCAGAACTGATTGATTTTTACTTTATTCTATGAGATATAAGCCACTTCTATCATTATTTATTTTGTTACTCAAATTGTTTTAGCTTTGGCCATTGGATGACCATAATTTTAATTCCCAGGAACTTTGCTTATTTATTTATCTGTTTATCTATTTAAGCCTCCTACTATTCCCTTTTCATAGCATCCTGTTCTTGTTTTATGGTTGAAATTTTTCTCTTATTTTTTCAAAGTTTTTAATGATTGTTGTTTTTCCTCTGCATCAGTCATCCGTTTCCTCCAAGTTACTCATTTTTGTTTTCTATTTGTATTTTCTGTTTGTTTTCTATTTGTTTGTTATTTGTTTGTTTGCCTTGGTCTCTATCTTCATGTTGGAGACTTTCTTCTTAGAACTGGCAGTATTTCTCATCTCCTTTCAACAAGTAGGCTAAAGTGCTGGTGGAAATCGCTACACCTATGAGACGGGCTTGTCACTTTGGGCTTCACTCTCTGGTGATCTGTCTGGGATGGTTGTTGGTCAACACCTGAAGTCAGCATGTTTAGGTCTTTCCTTTTGAGATGGTCAGACACTGCAAAAAATATTTTCACATCTCCTGTTTGGGGAGAAAGTTCTGGCTGATATTATTCTGGGAATCTAAAGGAGAAGAAGGCTGAAGAACACCATCATTCAATATGTATGTACTTTCTTTCATCTGCTTGTTTTTATACTCCCACCTTCAGCTGGGCCTGGCATCCCTCAGTCTAGAGATCTCCTATTTTGCCCACTCTGGGGGATTTTTTTTAGAAGTCCCTTTACTGTTATTTAATAGCAGTTTGGGGTAGTAAAGTAAATAAATACCTGAGTTCATCTATAATATGTCACCAGAAGTCCCAGTTACTATTTCAATATGAAATTTCTTAAGAAAGTTATGAGAAGATCTTATATTAGGATTTGATAGAAATATACCAAATTTGAGGACTATCAGTGGTAGCCCATGGAATCAGTCAGTAAATCTGAAGTTTTAATGTCTTTCCTTAAAAGTAGAATAACGTGAGTACCTTTAAATTTTGCACTTTAGTTGTAAATCTTTAATTTGTCAAGTTTGGAAAGAAATCAGCACATACCTATATTACTAAATTTGCTGTCTTAAGACTCAAATGAGTTATAAAAGTGTTAAAGACACTTTTCGTTCCCAAGTAAAAATATTTTAGAAGGATTTTTCTAAATGAAATAGAGAAACATATTTATCTTTTTGGTAATAATAATTTATGTGTACCTGGCAATGTTCATTGGCTTCAGTTTTCTCTCTCTGCTATTTTAACTCCCCTTCTACAGACACTTGCTGTGCTTTATTATGAGCCAGGTCCTGTGGTAGGTTCCAGAAATGCAGTGAGAATCCTTACCTCAAGTAGCTCACAATCTAGTGGGGTAAGAAAAATTCACAGACGATTGCGCTCTTATGCCAGGGAGTACGTGTGTTTGTTGGGGGTGGGTGTGCATCACAGGGCAAGGGCACCTAATTCAAACTTAGGGTGAGGGAGAGTTGAGGGAAGGTGCTTGGAGAGGCATTCTGTCACACACTATGTCATACATGATCTCCATATGGATTTCTGGAGGCAGCTGTCTCCAGTGTAATTTATCAAAGCCATATTCCTTACTTGATCCTCAGATTTGTTCCCTACACAGTCTTTCCCATCTCACTAAATGGCAACTCCATCCTCCCAGATGTAGGGGCTATAAAACCTGCTCTCAATCTTTTGCATCTCACATTCATTCCACAGGCAAGCCACCAAGACCTCCTGTTGGCTCAGCCTCTGATACATGCAATACACATCCAGGATCTGATCTCCTGGTTCCAAGCTCCCATTATCTTATCTCTTGCCAAGATGTTACCAGGACCTCCTGCTGGGATCCCTGTTTCTGCCTTTGCCCACCCACCCCACTGTAAGTCTATTTTAAACACTGCAGACAAAGGGAGCCTTTCAACAGGGAAAACCCAATGTCCCTTCCATCATATTCCCTGGGTTCCTTTAGGTCATTACTCAAATGTCACCTTATCAGTGAGGTCTTCTTTGACCACCTTATGCAGATAGCAACTCAGCCTCCTCCCCACCTGGGCATTCACTACCCATTGTAAGCATCACTGTGTGACATGCTATATTTTACTTTTGTAAATGCATTATTTTGTTTATTTTCTGTCTTTCTCCACAGGAACATAAACTCCATGATAGCAGGAATTCAGTTAATTTCTTTCCATTGCAACATTCCCCAGATAGTCCTAGAACTGTGGAAATTTCTCTTGACATTTTTGTGTATGCTCTTCAGACTTTTTTCTATGTGTGTATATCTACTTGAATAGACATGGGATCATGTTATACATCCTGTTTTTTAAATCATGCTTCTTTCATTAAATGGCATATAACAGACATTTTTCAATAACAATATTCTTGCAAAGTATGATTTTTATTTCTGTATATTATTCTATTATTTGGAACTTACCATAATTTATTTAAGCCTTTATTTTAACTTTTTGTGTGCTTAATTTTTTGTGTGTATAAAGCACACTATTATGATTAAATCTTTGTGCACATCTCTGGGCATAATGTATATCCTTGGGATAGATCTTAAGAAGTAGACTTATTGCCGGGCACGGTGGCTCACGCCTGTAATCCTAGCACTCTGGGAGGCCGAGGCGGGTGGATAGCTGAAGGTCAGGAGTTCAAGACCAGCCTGAGCAAGAGCGAGACCCCGTCTCTACTATAAATAGAAAGAAATTAATTGGA
>CAUYRT010074797.1:0-29061 GCA_963574885.1 Lepilemur ruficaudatus
AAATTCTACAACTGTATGCCAAACTAAATTAAATAAGCATTCAGGGATCTGAAAACCACCTAGAATTTGAATTATTAAATAGAAAATAAATAAACAAAAAACAGGAAGATACAAACAGATAGTTTTAAAAAATTTAAAAAATAGAAAAAAAAATCCCAGTAATTATAATTAAAGTACAACATGCCCAAAAGGGAATGTTCTAACAAAAATTTATTATTTTTTAACAAAAATTTAATAAGAGTATTAAAGACCTTCATGAAAATAGACAGAGAATGAAAATGAGAGAAAGAAAGAAAGAAAGAATAGAGCAGAATATCCTGACAATGGAAAATCGACAAAGAAAAAATAATCTTGAAACTCATACAAACCTAAAAAGAGCCCAAATAGCCAATGCAATGCTAAGCAAAAAGACCAAAACTGGTAGCATCATATTACCTGACTTAAAATTATACTACAAGGCTATAGTAACCAAAAGAGTATGGTACTAGCATTAAAGTAGCCACATAGATCAATAGAACAGTATAGAAAATGCAAAAATAAAACTATATACATAAAACCAAATGATTTTTTTTTCTGATTTCCCAACATATATTACCACTCAAGGTGACTTATCTTGTTACATTCAAAAACCTACTCTGTCAAAGTAGTCCAGAGAGTACATACATTGCACAGTTTTTAAAAATTATTATAATTTGAATGCATGTTTAGCAGCTTATTACATGTCATAATTAAGCTGTTTCCCTAAATTTAGTCATGTACGTTGCATCACAGTTTTCACTGATTTAGATAACACTACAAAGGATTTTGATGACTTTTTTTTTTGCTTTTAAGAATTCTCTCTTTTTTGAGAAGACACAATAATGACTTTAAAGATCTTTCATCTGTAGTGAATTATGTTTAAATACGATGAAAAACTATAAAACATCTACTTGGTAGCATAGCAGACAATACCACCCAAGAATTTTAATTTTATAAAATGTATCTCACTTTGGCCTTTTTTCAGCACTCTTCTTTTTAACCCTTCCTTGGACATATGTGAAGTTATAGACTACACCATCTTATACAGATGCTTTCTGTTTGAAGCACTAAAAATTTATTTTTATTTTCAAAGCAGAGTTCAAATTATGTATAAACATAGTATATAATACAGACTTTTGTAGTTGTGCTATTGACCCAGCTGTTTGCCAACGTCAGTTTAACTCCCCCCAAAATTTATCAGAACTAACACCTCACAAATTTACTTCCTTTGTGCTCTATAACAAGTGAACTTGACTCCTTTTTATCACCTTCTCTCTCTGCCTTCAAGTCTTCTTTTGCTTCTTGTAGTTCATATTCATATTCTAGCAAGGGATCATCTTTTCTCATTCTACGCAAAGCGTAATTCTTCGGGGAGATGTTACCATTCATGAGAGGCTTTATTTTCTTCTCTGTTTCATTTGCTTTGTTAACTCAGCCAGCTGTTTCTGTTCTTGTTTTGGCCACATTGGGCTCAAATTTTCTTCCTTTTTGTATTCATTATTTGCTTGTTGAGTGCCACCTGATTAATTTCACACAGACTTGAAAGCAAAGCAAATTCTATGGCATCAGACCATGATGGAATGCCCAAACTGTGAACAGTCCCTTAAATGCCCTAAAATCATTTTGTATAGTCTTGTTTTTAATCTCGGGATCCAAAATCAGCAATTGCCAGTAACCAATCTATCGCTGCTAAAGCTGCATTTTCTTTACCTTAAACAAACACTATAGGTGACATATCCCTTAAGCTCTGCTGGGACATCAAAAGATGCCTCATATGTGCAGTATGTCCCTATAATATGGCTTCTGTGTGCTCCTTCTGTTCAACAGAAAGACTTGTCTTCCAGCATACACAACATGTTGAGAAGCCTTGGAGAGTTTCTGGTTCAAGTCATAGATCTCTTGGCTCGCTTCAGAGGTGCACAACAAATCTATCAGCACTTTATATAGAAGGCCACTCTGGGCCCTTAGGTGCATGTGGTCTTCCTTTTCCATTTGCTTTAAGGCATTCTTCATTAGGAATTAGAATGGTTTGTAAGTAAAGTGAGATTCCAAGGAATGATTTGCATAAAAATTTCTTTTTTCCTGAGGCAAATTTCCTGAGCAAGTTCTTGTTGTTTCTGTATCTTCTTGGACACAGAAAAGCTATGAAGAACTCTGGCATGGCCCGCAAGGAGGCTGTGCCCAGCCTGGCAGCCTCCCAACAGTGCCCAGAACCCTGCAAGAGGAACCCTACAGATTGTGGGCAGGTACCCACATGTCCACTTAGCATGCCATCTCCTCACTCCCATCTACATGCTGCCCGGGCTTGGGCCAAGATGCCAAGGGCATCTGGAAGAGCATGGGGCAGGATGCAGGTGAGATGCACATAGGATACAGGGTGGGTGAAGCATAGGTAGAAGAATTGTTTCTTGAGAATAAAGTCATAGGATTGGAATATCAAGTCGATTTTAATATAATTATGGTCTTTTCTATACAGATTTTATGAATTAAATTAGATAACATAAATAAATTGCTACATCACTTTCATTTCTTTCTTATCAAAATCCAGCATTGTTACTTTTCTGTTGGTTACTCCTGTAGTTTTTATAATTCACTCAATATAAATTTACTGGGCTGCTTTTATATGTAAGACACTATGCTAGGTGCTAGGGATAGAAACATGAATAAGACAGTATGTCTTCCCTGGAATAAGTTATAAAATACTAAAAATGACAGTTATGAAAATAGATTTACAAAAAATACTGTTATGAGAGTATATAAAAGTACCCTGTGACCACTATAGATACAGTAATTAACCTCAGTTGTGGTGAGTAGGAATGATTTCATACCAAGGAATGACCATTTACGTTGGGTCTTGAAGGTAGAATGCTGCCAGCAAAGAAGAGGAAGTGCATAACCATCAGAGGGAAGACCAAATCAAAGGCATACAGTTATAAGAAATTATATACCAAGAGTATAATGTGCACATAGCAGAGTAGCAGTAGATTATCGAGACTGAGGAGATTGTTTGAAGACAGACTGTGAAGGTTTGTGATAAATGCAAGAGATTTACTTCATTCTGTAGAAAATGGAGGAACCACAAAATTTTTAATCAAGAATATAAATAATCATATTTTTTATGAGAAAATTGCAATGTCCCCAACATAAAGAATGAGCTGGAATGAAAAAAGACTGATTTAAGGAAGATGATGAATGCCCCCCCAATAAGTCAACAATGGTAATTGCAGGAAGATACCATATTAGAGATATTGCCCAGGTAGAATAAAAAAGATTTTGTTGTCATTTAGATTTGAGAGCTGAAACAGATATTACTCCAGTTTCTGGCTTGGAAGCTTGAGTGAATAGGAATGCTATTTTCTTTGACCAAGAATAGAGTAGGCAGGGGATTTATGATTCCAAATATAATGAAGAAGCTTGTAAAAGACTAATAACTCTGCTATGAAAAACTAGAAAACCTGATATTATACAAAATAATCTGCTTTAAAAGCATCAGAGAGCTGCCAAGGCAACTTGAGGGAAAAAGGGAACCTCAGAGAGGTAAGCAAACATTCTGTGATTCACTTTTTCCTCAGGGCATTTTTCAAATCTTGCTTTAAAAAAAGAGGCTGAGAATCTGAACAGAGGTCTATAGCTAAGAAGTGGAGAAGCTAAACAAAGTTCAAGCAATCTCACAGGGCCAGAGAGAGAAAAATTAGAGTTCAGGGATGTCAAATCAGCCAGAACTTTAGGGGCCCAGAACCTTGAGTAAAGGGTAAGAACAAAAACGTGAACCTGACACTCAAGGGTTTCCCCTTTAAGTGTTTGTTGAATTTGTAAGCTATGCAAGGTCAGAGGATAACAAACAAAACAGAAACCCTCTAAAAAGCAGAATGAAGTTTTTGGCATTCTTAGAGAACTGCAGTGACTAGAATTGTAGTGTAGGACCTACCAAGGAGGAAGGACCCTAGTAATTAACCCAGACTTTCACTTGGGACCACCAGAAGATTATTCCCTAGGAATGGAAGTGAAACAGAGGTAGTCTGAACCTTATCAAACCTGTAGCACAATTTCAAGCCAGCTCAGTCCCTAATTTGATTAAGGTGACCTACCTCGACTTTGTCTACCTACTAGTATATAATGTGAATTTACTCTGGAAAAATATAGCAGGATCCAGATACTCTATAATTTTTCATTCACAACATCTGACATTCAACCAAAAATTCCTAGGTATACCAAGAAACAAGATGAGAGAAAAGGCAATAGAAACAAATTTATGAATGTCCCTATTTATTAGACTTGGATCTGAAAATAATGATGATCAATATCTTTAAGACTATAGATGACAAGAATGGAGATTTTCTTACAAAAATAATAAAATGATAATTATAGACCTGAAAAATACAATAATTGAATAACTAAATAGATAGGTTTAATAGCCTATTGAATTCAGCAGAATATAGGATTAGTGAAATAGAAAATAAAAGATAAGATCATATGAAATATACAGATTCAAACAGAGAGTGGAAAGGATGAAACATATAGAAATAAGCATAAGAGATACATGGGACATGTACTTGCAGTTGGAATCCTGGTAGCAAAGGAGAAAACATATCAGAAGTAATATTTGAAGGAATAATGGCAGGTAATTTTCCAAAACCAACTGAAAATGGCCAGAGACAGATTTAAGAAGCTCTACAAGCCCCAGGCAGATGAGTTAGAAAGAATACCACACTTAAATGTATATTGTAAATTGTCAAGAATAAAGGCAAAGAAAAAACATGAAAACATCCAAGAAAAAAAATGAAAAATCATAATACTGACAGTGACTTAAAAGAAATAATGGAAGCCAGAATATAGTCAGATGACATCATTAAAGTGTTAAAAGAAAATAATGTCCAAATGTTAAATCATTATCAAATGATTCTCACAAAAAAAAAAAAAAATAGCAAAGAGCACTCTTCAGGTAAAATGAAAATGGTCCAAGATACAAATATAGAACTTTTTATTCTATATTTTAAAAAGGGGGAAAAAAAGGGTAACAGAAAGTGTAAATAGGTGGGTAAATATAAATGAATAACTGATTGTAGAGAACAATGATAACAATGTATTTTTAAAAATTTTGTAGGTTGGCAGGGAACTGAAACCCAATATTCAGGGATAAGTAGGAACTGTGCCTGGTGCATGTGATAAGGAGGGTTTTGGGGGGGCTTACTATGGAGGGGAACTTTCAGTTAGGCTACTCGAAGCCCTCCCAGTTTCCCTGATATCAAGGCAACACATAATATTCTGCCTTAGTTTTAGGCCTCATGCTGTAAGTGAACCCTTGGTGCCTTCATGTCAATTTAAATTTTGGTGATGACTAAGACCTTTAGAGAGTAGAATAAGTGCCTCCCTAGGAAGTTAGGTAGACACTTGACCAGGAGGGAGAGGGCCACATAGTGAAGTGGTTATCAAAAGCATGAACTTTATGGTTAACAAAGAAAATTAAGGGACATGTGAGGCATTATGTCCCCAGGAGTATATGTCCCCAGGGGCTATAAATTTAGACTAATCAATGCCAAGGGCAGTAATGACACCCAGCTGGGGGTCCAGCTGCCACTTTTTAACTTAAATATGAGTTATTTGAGGAATCTGTTATGCCTCTCAATTAAGTTGGTTCCTGGGGTTTATACCGGAGGCAAGAAGTTCCACTGAATGCCTTTTTCAGGATCCAAGCATTGTGTACTCTGAGAGGTTAAATGAGTGCCTTGGTCACTATCAAGAATGCCTGGAGCTCAGTTATGGAATAAGGAGTATCCTGGTGAGGTATGGTATTACGGTAGCCTCAGTATTTGTAGGGACATTTCTTACCTTGATTTATATTTTTGGGTATTTGTGAGGCAGGAAATTTCTGAGTTTGTTAACTCAGCCAGATTTCCAGCAACTGTATGAAAATACATCTATATCTCTCTACCTTTATTTATATATCCATCTCTATATCTGTATCTATGTAATGTATTTTGTGGGCTATAACACAGAAATGTTATACATTTGGAATGTATTCTCTAATACCAGCACAAGGTTGGAACAAGCCTCTATTGGGCCAAGGAAATGACTATGAGTGATAACAATAATAATTTTAATAATGCACTGCTATGTTTCTAACATTAATTGATGTAATATGTATAACAATAGTACCACATATATGGGGAAATGGGAGCATACCACCATATAGGAATAAAGTATCTATGTCTCACTCAAATTAAGTTAGTGTAAATCTTAAGCTGATTCTGCTAAGATGCATATGATAAGCCCTACAGAAACTACCAAAAAAACCCTTCAAAATATAATAAAAAAATTTATTAAAGACATTTAAACAATTCATTAGAAAATATGTAAGTAATGCAAAAGAAAGAAGTAAAGAAGTAATAGAGGAACAAAAGTAACATGACACACATAGAAAACAAAAGTAAAATAGCAGTCATTGATCCAAATATATCACTAGTAATATTCAATGTGAATAGAATAACCAATCAATTTGTAAGGCAAAATTGTCAAAATGGATAAAAATACATGATTAAACTATATGCTGTCTATAAGAGAAACACATTATATTCATATCTACAAATAGATTGAAAGTAAAAGGATGGGAAAAGATGTGTTATGCAAACAGAAGCTACAAAATGGCTGGAATGGACATACTAACATTATACAAAATAGACTTCAAAACAAAAAAAATTACTGAAATATAGAAACACATTTTATAATGATTGAAGTGTTCATTTATCAGGAAGATATAATAATTATAAACATATGCAACCAATAATAGCACTAAAATACATAAAGGAAAGACTGACAGAAATAAATAATTTAACAATAATAGATACTTCAGTACCCTACTTTCAATAGTGGATAGAACAACAAAGCAGAAGATCAACAAGAAAATACAAGATTAGAACAACACTGTAATCCAACTAGACACAACACACATCTATAAAACACTTTACCTAGTGACAACAGGATATTCATTTTTCTCAAGTGGACATGAAAATTTCTCTAAGATAGACCACATTCAAGGCCATATAAAAAGCTCAATAATTTTAAAAGGATAGAAATGATACAAAGTATCTTCTTCAATCACAATGAAATTAGAAATTAATAACAGAAGGAAATTTTATAAATCTATAAATATGTTGAAATAAGACAACACATTTCTAAATACTCAATGAATCAGGGAAGAAGTCAAAGGAGAAATCAGAAATTACTCTGAGAATGGAAATTAAAAAAATATCAAATATGGATGCAGCAGACCAGTGCTTAGAGGGATATTAATAGCTATAAAGGCCTATGCTAAGAAAAAAGACAGACCTCCTCAAATCAATATCCTAAATTTCCACCTTAAGACCCCGGAAAAAGAAGAGCAAACTAAATCTAAAGCAAGCAGAAAAAAGGGAAATAATAAAGAATAGAGTGGAAATTAGATAGAAAAACAATAGAAAAGAATTGAAACCAATTTGGTGGTGAGTACACGTGGTGCTGTTTTTCCATTCTTGTGATACTTCACTTAGTAGAATTGGCTCCAGCTCTATCCAGGATAGTATAAGAAGTGCTAGGTGGGGCAAAGGCAATATATGTAACCTAAACATTTGTACCCACATAATATGCTGAAATAAAAAAATAAAAATAAAATTTACTAGAATTGAAACCAAAATCTTTGAAAATTTCAACAAAATTGATAAAACTTTAGATAGATTGATCCAGAAAATAGAAAAAATGTTCAATTAGCATAATCACAAATGAAAGAGAGGGCATTACTAATGACATTACTGAAATAAAAGGGATTATAAAAGAATATTGTGAACAGCCATATGTCAACATTATTAGATAACTTAGACAAAATGAATAAATTCCTAGAAAGTTACTACTGAAACTGACTCAAGAAGAAATAGACAATCTCAATAGACTTATAAGAGGAGAAGAGATGGAATTAATAATCAAAAAATACCCACAAAAAAGTCCAGACCTAGGTAGCTTCACCATTGAATTGTACCAAACATTTAAAGAGGAATTAATATCAATTCTTGACACACTCTTCCAAGAAATTGATGAGAAGGAAACATATCCCAACTTATTTTATGAGGCCAGTATGACCCTGATACTAAAACCAAACACATCACAAGAAAACTACAGGGAAATACCTTTTCTAATTGTCATCACTAAAGTTCTCAACAAAATAATATCAAACAGAATACAGAAACATATAAAAATAATTATGCATCATGACCAAGTGGGGACTAAACCAGGATTTCAATATTGGTTTAGTACCTGAAAATCAACAAGTGTTATACATCACATCAACAGACTAGAAAACAAAAATCACAGTCATCTCAATATATGCAGAAAAAGTACTTGCCAAAATCTAATAACTTTTTGTGATAACCACTTTGAAAAACTAGGATTAGAAGGAACTTCCTCATCATGAATTCTGCAAAACAAGAAAAAGAAAAAAAACCCCACCACTAACATTATACGTAATTGTGAAAGATTAGATGCTTTCCCCTCATGTTTGAAATAAGTCAAGGATGTCCATTTTTACCACTTTTATTCAAAACAGTAGTAGAGGTTGTACCCCAGGCAATTAGGCAAGAAAAAAATAAGCATCCAAACTGGAAAGGAAGGAGTAAATTATTTTATTCACAGATGGCATGATCGTGTATATAGAAAATCCAAAGGAATGCACTGAAAAAGCTAGTAGAACTAATAAATGAGTTTAGCAAAGTTATAGGATACAAGATTAACATACAAAATGCAACTGTATTTCTATACACTTGTGACAAACTATCCACAAACAAAATTAAGAAACTATTCCATTTACAATATCATCAAAAGGAATAAAAAGCTTAGGAATAAATTTAACCAAAGAGTGCAAAACTTATGCTCTGAAAACTACAAAACATTATTAAAAGATATTAATGAAGATCTAAATAATTCAAAAAACAGTCATGTTCATGAATTGGAAGCCTTGATGTTGATAAATGACAATGCTATCCAAATTAATCTACAGATACAATGCAAACCCTATCATAATCCCAGCTGATTTCTTTATAGAAATTGACAAGCTGATTCTAAAATTAATAAGGAATTTCAAGGGACCTAGAAGAGCTATATTTTAAAAAGCAAATGTAGTATTCACACTTCCTTATTTCAAAACTTACCACAGATTAACAGTATATAAAACAGTGTGATACTGGCAGAATGTTAGACATATATACCAGTGGAATGGGATTGAGAGTCTAGAAAATAAACCATGTTCTAATGTATGACTTATTTTTGCCAAGTGTCAAGGCTATTCAATTTAGAAAGAATATTCTTTCCCACAGATGGTGCTGCAATAACTAGATAGTGACATGGAAGGGAAGAAAAGAAGTTGGATTCACCTCATACAATATACAAAAGTTAATACAAAATTTATCAAAGATCTAAATTTAAGAGCTAAAACTATAGAACTCATAGAAGAAAACATAGGGTAAATTTTCATGACCACAAATTTAGAAAAGGATTCCTAGATATAGTAATTACATATGACACTTCCTCAAGTGATTAAATGTAGAGTTGCCATATGGCCTAGGAATTCCACTACTAGGTATATGCCTAAAAGAAATAAAAGCATATTTTTTTCTGTTTTCTGTTTTTTGTTTTTGAGACAGAGTCTCACTCTGTTGCCCGGGCTAGAGTGCTGTGTGTCAGCCTAGCTCACAGCAACCTCAAACTCCTGGGCTCAAGTGATCCTTCTGCCTCAGCCTCCTGAGTAGCTGGGACTACAGCTAATTTTTTTCTATTTTTTGTAGAGACGAGGTCTCACTCTTGCTCAGGCTGGTCTCGAACTCCTGAGCTCAAATGATCCACCTGCCTTGGCCTCCCAGAGTACTAGGATTACAGGCGTGAGCCACCATACCTGGCCTAAAAGAAATAAAAGCATATGTTTACACAAAAATATGTACATGGATTTTTAGAGCAGCATTAATTTTAATAGCTGAAAAGTGAAATCTGCTCAAATGTGTATCAACTGATGAAAGAATAAACAAAATGTGGTATACCCATGGTATTACCATAAATATTTGGTTATTATAATTTGTCCATTAAAAAAGAAAGGAGGTACTGATCTATATTACAGCATGGATACCTTGAAAACTTTATGCTAAGTCACAGAAACAAGTCACGAAAACCACATATTGCATGATTCCATCCATATGAAATGTTCAAAACAGGGAAATCTATAGAAAAAGGAAGTAGATTTGTTGTTTAGGGATGAGGGAAGGGTTGGGGAATGTATGTGATAGCTAAAGGGTGTGGGTTTCTTTATTTGTGATGCAATATATATAACATAAAATTTATTATTCTAACCATTTTTAAGTCTACAGTTCAGTGGCATTAAGTACCTTCATATTGTTGTGGAACCATCACCACCATTCTTCTCCAGAACTTCTTTCATCTTCAAAAACTAAAATTCTATACCCAATAAACACTAATTCCCCATTTCCCCCCTCCATCCACTACACTATAAAGCTAGAGTAAATAAGACAGTGTGGTATTCATATGTAGGTAGACAAATAGATGAAAGGAACTAAATAGAAGGTCTACAAACAGACCCATACATATGTAGGTTCTTTATTCATGACAAAGATTGCTCTGCCATGCATTGGGAAAGACTATGTTTTTAAATAAATTATGCCAAGCCAATTTGCTAGCCATATGGAAAATTATGGATCTTGACCCCTACCTCATATTGTTGATTATACAACAATCAACTCTGTATCAATTCAAAACAGGGTGAGTTTTCTTAGATAGAACGTAAAAAGCATGAAAAGAAGAAAAATAAGAACTATCTTAGCTTTCTTGAGCTACTATAACAAAATACCAGTGGCTGGTATTAAACAACATAAATTTATTTCTCACAGCTCTAGAGGCTGGGAAGTCCAAGATCAAGGTGCTAGCAAATTCAGTATGAATGAGGGCTGATGAGGGCTCTGTTCCTGGTTTGCAGACAGCTGCCTTCTTGCTATATCCTCGCATGGCCCAGAGAGAGAGAGCATCTCCCTCATATCTCTTCTTATAAGGTCACTATAAGAAGGGTCACTATAATCCCATTCACCAAGGCTCCATCTTCATGACCTAATTACCTCCAAAGTTTCCACCTCCAAATACTATCACATTGGCAATTAGGGCTTATGCACATAAATTTTGAGGAAACACAAACATTCGGCTCATAGCAAGAACAGAGCCTAAAATAAAAGAAGGAGACAAAATAAAGTGAAGGAGACAGTGAAAGAATAATTCCAAAGATCAGTGAAAATACTGAACAGGGCAACTACAGCAAATTTCATAAAAGAGGGAGTGATCAATGATACTAAATACTATGGAATGATTATGGTATGGGCTGAAAACAAGCTTTTGAATTGAGAAAATAGAAGGAAATTGATCACTTTGCAACAGCAGTTTTAATAGAAACATGCGGAACAGAAAGCATGTTACTGTGTCAACACAGTTAAATTAGAATTATATTTCCTAGAATTCCCTTCACTTTTCCAAGGTAGTATGGCTCTTCAGAGACATTTTGTGTGTTTGGAATGTAGATGTGAAGCAGTAGATATCTTTTATGACACTCAGGAGGTTAGGACAGAGCACAGGGCACTTTTGCAGCTCATGAATGTTGTTGCTTATCTGCTGGCTCACCCTGTTGGCATGGGGCAAAAGCCAGGCTCAGAGCAACTCTAACCCCTGCTGGATCTCCTTCAGCTTCTCTGATTCCTGGGCATAATGTTTAGTGACATTATGAAGAGCAACAACTTCTCCTGCAGATAGCTAGATTCTTATTATCCGTAGTAAAAAATCATCAGATATCTAAAAATGAAAAATCAAGAACTCCTAGTATTAGCATATAATTTAGAAATATGGAAGTGTATATTGGAAGATACCATCAAGCGTTTAACAAATTTATCTGCAAAGAGCAGATAATAGGATAGCGGGGGGTGAGGCAAGGCACTGCTTATTTTAGTTATAAGCCGTCTAGTACTGTTTGACTTGGTAAATCAAGTGAATGTTTTACTTCAATAAAAAATATAAAATATTTACAAAACCAGGTTTTGAAAGTGTGCATGCTTAGAACTTCAATTCTGTGTAAAGAATGTGCAGAGATATGCATTGTAATGTTGTTGGGAGGCTATACCCTCAGTTTCGATTATGCATTCCTCCCTGCCAAATTCCTGTACCTATTGGGCTTCCTCAAGGTTCTGTCCTGTTTTTCAATCTGTACCCCTCTCTGGGGCTACCTGACTTACTCTTCGGCTTCAGTTACCATCCCTAATACCTATTTTCAGTCCAAATCTTTCTTCTGAGTTCTAGATCCATACTTTTCAAATGGTCACTGAGCATCTCCTCTTGGATATCCCATAGACACCTTAAACTCAAGGAGTTTGAGCCAGGATTCATGCCCTTCTCCTCCCAAATCTGTTCCTTCATGTTTGAAAAATAGAAAGGAAAGAAAAATGTTAATGCCTTTCCCCTTAATCTCCTACTCAGATCACACTCTTTCCCCTATACTGAACTGCCTTAAGAGCCTTCCAGCTCATGTGAAGCAAAAATAGGGGTGAAGTGGCAGGAATGGGGGAAGGGAGGGCTAATTTTTTTAGTAAGCCTTGCAAGACTATTTGAATTTTGAAATAAGCAGCTACCATAATAATGAGTAGCTATGTCTTGATTAACAGAATATATGGCTTCACTTAAAAAGAAATAAAATGAAATACAATGTAAAGCTGTCAGATACTAGTTTGGAAACATAATCAGAGCTTAGTTCATGAAGCATACTGAATAAAGTATCAAGAGTATTGAAGTTGACTTTGAAGCTCATAATTGAGTAAAGTTTTTAGGCTGAGAGTGAGGATAGGGGAAGGATTGTGATACTCTTACATCTAAGAGAGTTTACTCTGGTGAGTGGTAGGCTTGTGGAAAGCAGCAAGGCAAGGCTAGAGTCTTGCAATCTAAGTAGGGGGCTACTGCAAAGTGGAAGGGAGAAACCTGAAGACCAGACCTGGGGCAAAAGTACCTAGGATGGGGCAGAGGTGGAGTATAGAACTGAATTTCAGAAAGAAAAGTTTGAATCGGAATCAATAGGATTGTGGAGATTGTTAGATTTGAAGGCAGTTATTAATTTGAAGTTTACCATACGTCTGTGACTCTTTGTATTCCCTTTGTGTGAATTGCCAGTATATATTCATTGCCCTTTTAGCTATTAAAAACTGCAAGTTTCTCTGATCGTTTTGAATGATTGTATTAAATATTGTATTAAAGCTATGTCATATTTGATATAAATATTTCTCCACTCTTGTCCATTTGATTTTAGTTTTGATTTTCTATTAATATAGACTTTTGCCATTTTAAGTTTTGTATTCTCAATTCTCATTTATTTATATCTATTACTTCAAAACAGAGAACTCAATTCTCCGTAGAGGTAATAAAGATTCTGTTATATTTCATGTTATTTGTCTATATTTTAACTTTTCCATATTTTAACTCTTTAATCCATCTAAAATTAATTTTGTTATGTTATATAAGGATGAGTCTAATCATTTAATTTTCTAATATACTATTCAGTTATCTCAATACCACATATTAAGTTATCCTTAAATAGCCCTTTTTAAAATAAAGCTTACTTTATCATATATTGCTTTTATATATGATTATATCTATTTACATGTTTGCAATTCTGTTCCAGTGATTTGTATCTCTGTTTATTCCTCAGGAAGGATTGTATTTTTGATATTTTATAAAGTATAAAACAGATGTTTTAAAATACAATAGTGCTATAACTTCAACCTCTAATTCAAGAACATTGCTTTTCTATTTTCAGGATTTCTCTATATTCTTATCATTTATTGTTTCATATAAATTCTCAAATAATTTCACTGAACCATATCTCCCTGGATCTGATCCCTGGTCTGATTTATAAGGTGATTATATTAAATATACTAAATAATTTGGAGCACACAAATATTTTTACTTCCTCTTCTCACTCAAGACTCTCCATTTGTGAATTTACAAAGTTTCATAATACGTATTTGACATTATTTTTTATAAAGTTCCAATAAATATCTCTTTAAGTTTATTTCTAAGAACTGTTGCCATTATTAATTGTTAAAAGGAAAACTTCAGATGAATTAAACAGAGTTTATTTGAGCAAAAGCACAATTCATGAATTGGACATCACTCAGAAGGAGAAGAGTTTCAGAAAGCTCCACTCTAGAAAGTAGGCAGGAAGTATTTATTGACAGAACACAGAAGTTATTTATAGAAATAACTTGATTAGTTACAGGTGGCATTTACCTTATTTGGACATGGTCTAATTAGTTGGCATCCTGTGATTGGCTGAAGCTCAGTTCCTATGATTGGCTGTAACTCAGATATTTGTTACAGAAATGTACTCCTAAATTTGTTTGTTTATATACTAAGTTAGGTTGCAGCTTGCTACTTAGGGACTCAAGGTACTACTTAGGCTACCTCAGGTCAAACTTTAGTTGATTTAACATAATAATGCCTCATGATTCTTTTTATTTTTTAGCTGGGTAGTGTTAGTGGACATGAATACTATGGACTTTTCAATATTAGCTTATATCTGACCACTGTTTTTAAATTGTTGTATTACTTTGAATAATTTTTAACAACTAATCTATTTGGTTTTTTTAGATACATGATTATGTGATAAGTGAATGATATATTCTTCTGTTTCTTACCCAATGTTTATCCCTCTTATTTCCTTTCATGTATTATTACTTTACCAATAATATCTAACACAATATTTAAAAATAGTAGGTAGGTATTCTCATTTGTTTCTAAAGTTAAAGATAGTACCTACATTTTATTGGTGAGTTTTTACTTTCATTCTTAGTTCTAGGCTGCTAAATATAGTTTCCTGTGTTATCCCTGATATTTAAAAAATGTAAGGAAATGATGACGTGAAGTTTTTGGATGGAGTTAGATAAAGCTTTGTGTGCATTCAGCTTATTGCTAATTTTGTTGCAAGTTCTCTGTATTTGGAACCTATGTCAATTGAACTTTCCATGAGTTTCCCAGTAATTAGATTATGGAAGAGTGCTTATGCATTTTCCCCTTCCAACACATTGAGAAATACTTGAAAGTGTTAGCATACTTTACCACGAGGTGATTGTTACAGGAACTCACTTACTAGGACATATTTTATGGAGGAAAAATTAGCTTGTGCATGTCCTTCAATTTTACTTACAATAATTATGGCGTCTATTTATTGATCAACTACTATGCACAAGGTGCTCTATAGAATAGTTATCCCTATCCCTATCCAAGAATCTGAGATTTTATCCAAGGTTACAGAACCAATAAGTAGTAAAGCTTGGATTCCTACTCATGCTTCCCTGAGTCCAAATCCTTTGCTTCTCACTAGATGTCATACAGCACTTCATTTTCAGTAGCTGAGGATACATCACATCTTCATGAGTCATTTTCTCCATTAACCTCCTTCACATTTCCTTTAGCTTGGAACTCAGATTTGGATATCACCTCAAGTCTCTCCAGATGCAACTAGCTACTCCACTATCTCTGGTATGTCCTCAGGTGTCCTTTTCTCTTTCTGAGTCATAATGGAATGTTTAGCTCTCATTTCATGTCTTAATAGAAGGAAAGAGGAAAAATTGTTTGTGTGTTAATGTAAGTGCACATGTACACTTTTGCACACCTCTTTTTTTCTCCCCATATGCTGCCATCTTTTCTCTCACTCTCTATTAAGATAGGTTGTTGTTGGTGGTGGTCATTTTTAACCCCTCTCTTTCTCTTTGCTTGATAAGCCTCTTCTGGTTCCCTCCTGTAGTCATTTCTCAATAAATCTGACACCATTCCCACCCTTCCCTCTATCAAATTCCTGTTGAAAAACAATTTGCTTATTCTATCTGTAGGCATAAGTCATATTGCATATTAGATGCTTTTTGGTTTGTACAGACAGTATGTTTATGCCATTACATATTTAGATGAGTATCAGTGCAATAAAGAGGTAAGAATTCCAAAAATTGAAAGATTTTCCATTTAATCAAAAAATCATTAAACGTTTAACTCTTTCAATATTAAAACAATTGAGGCAAACTCTTGATAGCAGAACAATGAACTCAAAGAAATGACTCTTCTCTTCAAAACTTTATGGTCCATATTATATTATGTGGGATATATGTTAAGTTTATATAAATATAACACACACAGCTATATAACCCCAAATATATATCACCACAATATATTTTGATAGCCATCCATTTCAGATTGCTTAGAGTTCATATAATGAATACATGATTCAGATTCTCAGAGATGACTAGAAATTAAAGTGAATGCCAAATGTCAGTAGTATTAGTAAATCAATACATATTAGTTATCAAACCTAATATATTGCTGGGTAATACAACTTCTGTATCAGAGCTATTTATGATTTTGTTGTAAGTAAAGCACCCTCATCTTGTAGAGGTAGAAATAAACTAAGATTTAAATTAGTCAACAAAACAAATTAAAAATTAGAATCATATTCTTCTGTAGCAGTTTATTCACTTGTGAATATTTATCATAAAATATTAAGTCTTTTTAAAAATGTAAACCTGGCATTTTACTGATCAGAATCTAATAGCTTAGGTCTGAAAGTATATTTATTGTGCTCTTAGATTCCATGCTACCACATGACTAATTGGCATAGAGAGTACTAAATGCCACTGAGGGTCTCTAGCATGCTCTTCCTTCAGTTTCAGCAGTGTAGATAGTGACACACTTAGCTGTACATCACCTTAGCAGTTCCGGTCTTGATTAGATGGGATAGCAGAGCCATCACTTGGGTAGTTGGCCATTTTAAGATAGTGTCCCACTGATATACACCAAAGACTTATAATTACATGTGCTACTAACCTTTTATAGTGCTGTTAGGGGTTTAATTTAATGGTGCTTAAAGAATCAAATGACTGTTGTGTTGATGCCTTAAGTGCTCGAAAAGGAATTATCATCAGTTTACAGTACCATATTAACCAGGTCAAGAAATCCCTCAGTCTAGCAGAAAGCAAGTAAAAATGAAACGATTTTACAAACATTTTGTAGAGTAGGGCAAAGAGGAAGTGCTTAAAATATGTTTATTGATTAATTGTATAAAACTCGTGAATAAGGCCATCACAATAATCTGTAGTATTGCACTGCAATATTGCTATATATTTGAAATCACTAGTTTTCCCTTTCCTCAATTTTTTTTCTCTTTTACTACTGCGACTTGAAGAGAAATAAATAGATTTTAACTGGAGATGGAGCATTTTAAGGAAGACATTTTTTAAATAGAATCTAAATCCCTTAGCCTGACATTCAAATCTCTCACAAACGAGCCTCATCAACATTCCAGATTTTTTATCTATACTTGTATATGAACCTTCCATTTTGGAAAAAAAAAAAACTGACTTCACTGCAGGTATGCTTTTGGAATTTCATATCTGCACCTTTCCTCACAGTCATAAAAACTGCCATTTATTAATAATGTTAAAAGAAAAATCTTAGACAAATTAATATTTGAAAGTTTGAGCAAAAAATGATTCATGAATTGGGTATGCCCCCAAACAAAATAGATTCAGAGAGATTCCAGCGCTGCCACATAGCCAAAGATTTATGGAGAGAAAAAGGAAAGTGATGTACTGAAAACAGAAGTGAGGTACAGAAACAGCTGGATTGGTTACAGCTCAGTGTTTGCCTCCTTTGAACACAGTTTGAACAGGTGGCCTCCTTTAATTGGCCGAAATTCTATGATTGGCTCAAGAGTATGTTACAGCTTGTTTACACATCTACTTAGGTGATAGCTCACTATGTACAGAAAAACCTTTAGGCTGAACCTAAAATATGTAAGGAGGCAGCTTTAGACTAAACTTAATTTAACAAGCCTTTATCGTGTATCAAGCATGTACAAAGTGCTTTTCATGAGTTATCACATTGAATTCTACAACTCAGAGGTGGGTGCCCTTCATATCCCCATTTTACACAGGAGAATATTGAAGTTCAAAGAGGTTAAAAACTTGCCAATGCCACACAACCAGTAAGTGGTAGAGTCAGGATTCTAACCCAGTTCTGTCTGATCCCAAAGATCTTCCTCTTAACCATGATACTATAACATATAGTTCATACCATTCATTCTACATGGAAAACTTCTGAAAATCAGCTCCCTCTACCTCATTTATTCAAACGTACCCAAATTTTAAAATCTAAGTTAAATGTAAACTCCTCCAAGAAGCTTTCCATTAATGATTTGCAATATTACCAGTCTCTTTCTCTTCTGAACTATCATAGCCCACTCTGACCTTATCATACATAGATCACTTCTTACATACTTTCTTAAATTATAATTAGTTGTTTACCATGTCATATTTCTATGACTTAATTATAAGTAGAGACACTGACTTTTTATCTCTGTATCATCCTCAGCATCCAGCATTTCATCATGTATGTTAGTAGATGCTGAATAAATCTGTAAATATAAGTAATTTACTGACTGATTGAATGAAAGAATATATAGATTGGGCTGTTAGAATGCAACAGGTATCTCTTAGCCTAGAGAGTTTATAGACAAAGAAAACACTGGTGTCTTTGACATAAGGCAGACAATGGCAGAAAAAATAAGTTGAGAAAGCAAAGTTTCAATATTGAATACAGAAGTTACTATCCAGAAAGTAATTTCCCCTGCTTTTAAACTTCCTAGAAGAACTAATATCAGTTGAGGGCCTACTAGGCACTAACCATATGTACTGTTAAGTGGCTTTATATATATATATTTTCCAACTCAATGAGTAGTTATTATCTTTATTTTACCCTGATTAGAACATTGAAACTCAGAGAGTTTAAGTGACTTTTCTCAAGGCCAGAGTTAGGATTTAGTTGGAGTGACATTTGAACCTTAGCCTATACATTCATTAGTGTGCACATATTACAATCCCCCCAGATTTTATTAATAATTGTAGGACACAACTATGGAGATTTTATTGGTGAGGGAAGAAGTAGTGTTTGACAATAATAAATTCTATTCCATTTTAAACTATTTTAAAAGTTCTTTGTTATAGGAAGACTCCTAAGTTGCATCACTTGTTGCATTGCTACATCTAAACTTCATTTAAATGTTACCTCCTCTGTAAGAGCAGACACACATTCTTGTGTGCTTTCATAACACTTTGCTCATGCATCAATTGTAGTATTTTTAACACTCTATTGTAACTAGACTATTGTGACGAGATGATGATCCCCTTAAGAGGAAGGGCCACATCCTGTTTGCCTTTGAATTTCCTCTACCTAGTTCCTAACAAAGTAGCTAGGAAAGAGGTGTTCAATAAATGCACACATAAAGGCTGTCAATATCAAGACATTGTGGTTGGTTGCTAGGAGAATATGAACAATACTCTCTCAAAGAGTGTACACTATGGCACAGAATATGTGACAAATGCAAACATGCCTATACTGCTAGACCAGAAGTAGTAAGTACCTTCAGAAAATACAAAATGTTTGGCCAGGTCAGGAAAGGGAGAGATTTGGTAGAGTTGCGTGATCAAGATACTAGAAGAGAGCTTAAAATATCACAGGCCTTAGAGCTTGAGCCCATTATCCGAAGTGAGGTGTCACAAGATTGGAAGAATGGGCTCCACATGTACTCGCCACCAAATTGGTACTGACTGATCAACACTATGGTGCTCACATGGTAGTAATATTCTCCAGGGATTAGTGGGATTGGGGGGTAAACTCACAACTAAAGGACACGGTGAGCATTGTAGAGGGGAAGGGCTTGCCTCTAACCCTTGCTTGGATGAGGCAATGACATTAAATGTAACCAAAATGTTGGTACACTTATAATATCCTGAAATAAAAAAATATATATATATCACAGGCTTTGAAGTCATTGGTCATCATTCAACAAACATTTACTGAGAACATTCTGTGTGTCAGACACTGTATTAGACCCACTAGGGTTCAAAGGTAAGGCATAGCCTTGCCTTTCCAGAGATTAAGGTCTAGTGTGGGAGCAACATGTATAGATAGGCAACTAAAAATCTACCTGGAAACACAGAAAGATGCACCGAGGAGGGTTTATTAAAACAACCACAGTGGTAGCAGGCATGATGGTGTTAAGGAAGAGTTTCTGAAGGAAGCAGTGATTGAGTTGAATCAAACAGAGCTAGAATTGACCATGGTATTATAACAATACTTAATGTCTGTATAGCTTTACAATCAGCTAGAAAATGTATGTGAATAGAAATTATAATTGCAGAGTTCTTATAAAAATTAAAGTAGGTAAAACATGTAAAACCATGGATTTAGCAACAGATTCTGCACAATTATTATTTCCCTGTCTTTCTCCTTTCTTTCCTCATCTCCACTTGTTGCTTTCAGATGTGCACATTTACATTTAGTTGCAGCAAGAATGGTAGATCAGTCTTCCCAGATGAAACATACAGATGATAAATTGCAGTAAATCGTGCAATTAAAAAAAGACTGTCAGTGAAAGCTATGGCCATTCCTAGATTGAGGATATTTAAAAAGGGAATGTGTCAGCTGGTGTAGAATCTACTAGCAGGATCTAAGTGACCACATTGTTCATTGTTCTAGACTGGATTATCTCCTCTTTCATTGCTTGGAAAACTCTTGACTCACTTGAATCATCTTGCACATTTATGACTGAATGAACCTTTGTGTGAAGTTGAAGATGATTAATTGACCCCAGAGGTGCACGGTTTTCATGTAAATTGAAATTTTCTATTGAGTTTCATTTCTAACAGAGCATTACTGTGGTGTTAAGTGGAGTTGGTGTTTAAAAAGAAGGAATCTGTTTTACTGAGAAGACACTGAAAAGGAAAAGAAATAATTCCTTGGTCAAGCACTTCAACCAGTCAATTAGTGTTGAGGCAGAGATGTTAACCTCTTGTTCTCTACCTACTAAGTGATAGTCTGACAATATTCATTAGTGCTGTTCTTTGGATAAGGCTGCAAACAGCATTTTCACCCTGGACATAAGCAATAAAGTGTGAGGCCTCAAAATGCACAGTGTTCATTGTAAGCTCTGTGAAAGCTTGGTCACTGGGTCACAACAGCACAGTTTTCTGACAACTTAATTTGCAAGTCATTACCACCTGCAAATCAGTCACAAAGGATCATTCAAATTAAAATAATAAGATGCTGTGGAAATCTTAGCCTTTTCATTTCAGTTATTTATCATAAATGGCTTTGTTTTAAATTTTCATTTGAAACTAAGCAGTATATTGATTAGTTTCCAACAACTTGTGAATCACAGTTCAACACAAATTACCTTAAATTGAAGCAATCAGGAAATACAGCAGACCTACTTCAGCTTAGCTGCATATATTACAGGGAATGATGATACTAAAATTCTTGGCTTCATTTAGATGCCTCTGAATTTTCCCAAGACAAATGGCATGTGCCCTATAATATACAAAGATGAAAATAGACTTGAAAGTTAAATGCTAGACTTTGGTGTTCTGAGAGGAAGCTTTGGCAAAGGAACATAGTAATGAGTCTGCAATTAGTCTAGAATAAATAGAAGTATGCCTCCTCCGGACTAGTGTAGGACAAGTGCAAATTTTTATCATTATAACAACAAATATGTACCTTATTTTCCTTTGCTATGATTTTTTGATTGAAAGGTCATCTTATGTGGTAACAAACTAATATTCAAGAACATAATCAGAAAGTTAACACCAGTTCTTTAAATGGTATTCATAATGAAACTACCCAAATGAATATTCTATTAGGTCCACATTTTACAAGAGTAAGTGTAAACCCACAGAAAATGAACACGTGTGGGTGTGTATTTCTCTTCGTGGAACAACAAATTCCTCTTTGTATCTCTAATTCCTTTTAATCCATACCCAAAAGTCCACAGAGTGACTCCTTTGGAAAACAAGGGAAAGGGATGTTGTATTCCTGTTTTCTAAAATTTGCTACAGCAAATTATGTTTGCTTTTCTACTTCTGTTCTCTGCCCACTTGGGAAAAACTTCCTTAGTTGATCTTTTGTTCAATTTGCATGTGAACAAAGCACAGTTCTCATTAAGTCAACAGTTAGAAGTGATGAGAAAGATTCCCTTTTAGCTTCAGAGTATAGTGTCCTGAGACCTGTGGCTATTCAACAAATATTTATTGATTGTCTTCAAGATCAGCTAAGCTCCCTCCTTTACTCCTTAATTTTTAAAAATCACTGCAGCAGCAACGAATGACCTCAAATAGCAATAAACTATTAATTCTTGCAGTATAGAATGCTCTTGGTATCATATTTTTCTTTCTGACTTTGGCACTAGTGGTTGTGTTCTGATAGAGTTAATTGTTTTTGTGTGTGTATTAGAAAATATTAGATTCTGTATCATTTGTTGCAATTTTAAAACTACTGCAATCCTTCCTGGACTGCTGTCTACAATGCCAGATCTCAAATTGTTATAGGATGGTATTATTGAGACTTATTTCCTTCACCTTTTTCAAGTTAGTTTCCTAGATTAAGAATTAGACCCTTGATGCTCAAAGTACGATCAGTGTCAACTGGAATTTTGTTAGCAATGTAGAATCTTGGCCCCTACCCACCCCTCTCCTTGCCCCCCCAATCAGAATCTGCATTTTAGAGCTCATTCATATGTATATTAAAATTTGAAAAGTACAGGTGGAAGATCAGTGTCTGGCATATGGTAGATACTAAAATAAATATTTAATGAAATGAATGAATACAATGAAAGATTATAAATCCGTAGTAGAGATTGTATATTATTTGTCTTAAACAAGGACAATGCAAGGATTGGAAAAATTTTTTAAACTTCCAGATAAACTTTCAACATTGAAATGTGGAAATATTAATAAGTATCAGAAAGAGGATAAATTATTTCAGGACACAAGAGCTTTTTTTTGCATAAAGGAAAATTGAATAAATCATAAATGTAGTCATGGATTGTAGATATGTGCCCAGCTGCAGTTTATAAATTATATTACCAAATAACATAGTGTTATTAATTTTTTGAAAAAAGTAATACAACTGTGGAATTAATAATTATAAGGAATGTTTCTCTTTAATGAAATTATGATTATTTTGATACAACCTTCCCCACTCCATATGTGACCCAAGAGTGTCTCTCCTTGTGCATTATGGAATCTACTTCTTGATTCTGGCTCTGTCCTTGCTCCAGAGGGATAAAAATCTACAGCATGCCACTGTGACACAGAGGGGAAGAGGACAAGCTTTTTACAAGTAAAGATTGATTTAGAAAATTAAGTAGGTGATAAAATGGCATAATAAATGGGTAAAAATTGATTGAGCCATCAGTAAAGTGATTTATTATTAGTTTAAAAAATACACTGATAAATCTGATCAACCTGAAACCCTTAACGATTAAGTGTGAGCATCTGCTCTACTGTAAATAAATAAGCAAAGAAAAACAGTATGTCAAAATTATGTAAAATATTATCTTTCTGTTAGCTAAGGATATTTAAAATAAACATGGTTTAAAAAATCCAAACTGTCATGTTCCTTGTTCAACACTCTTTTAAGGAATCCTTATTCAAAATGGGATAACTTGGATAAGTAAATAACAAGCTACAATGTATTGTTATGAAATGTTGATGTTTATAAAAACTTTAAAAATTAACTGGTATAAACTGGTTGAGACTGGCAAGGCCTTCAGGATTTGCTTTGAATCACCAGAGACAACTAGAGTTCAGGTCAGTCTTTTCCATTTTATAAATAATATGATATCTTTAAATTAAAATTAGCATTATGTCTTATGTGCCTTTCTTAGGGACCACTTTGGAATGTGTGTGTATGTGTGTGTGTATGTACATATACAGAGAGAGAGAAAGAGAAAGAGAGAGATGGAGTTCTATTAAGTGATAATTGCTGGCTTTGTTTTATGAATTGAAATCCTATGTGACTTCCTGTCTTTTGTTTTATCCTAGGGAAATTATTATAAGTAGCAGGAAAATTAAATTATATTAATGACATTGGAACAGTGAAAATCCGTGACTTTTTTCCCCTAGCTTTCTCATTGAAATTCTCTTTTCCTGTCAGTGATTCTCAAGCTTTATTGCATATCAGAATCATCTGAGGAACTTGGTAAAATGCAGATTGCTGGGCCCAAATTGCTCTGAAGTGAGGTCCAGAAATTTCCATTTTTAACAAATATCCTAGGCAATTTTGCTGTTGCATATGATGTTTTCAGAAACATTTTTCTAAAATAGTAATACCCTCTTTCTTCCCTCAGGTGACTGAATTAAGGGTTTTGGTTTTTTTTTCCTCTGTGGCATTGACTTGGATTCTAAAATATATATGGGGATGTTTATGCTTTAGAACTATAATGAACTGTCTGAAATATAATATTTATTTCTACTTACAAATAGAAAATATCTGAATTCTTGCTTATTTTTAAGGAAATGAATTTCACATGAGTGCAGTCTGTAAAACAGTATTGGCTGTTTCAAGCCATATATTTTGTATCTACAATTAAATGATCAAAACCAATTTAATGACTCAAGTACTCTCGACAATATTTTCCTAATAATATAGGTGTTTTTAGTAAGTTTCATGATGCTAATTGTGTACTGAGATTTTTTTTAAATCTAAGAATTCTCCAACAATGGATTACTGTCAGATCCACATTAATTGTTCGTGGAAAAAGAAAAAAGTCATTCTCAACATGGACGAAGCAGAGCAAAAAAAGAGAAAAGAAAGGAAGAAAAAAAGTTAGAGGCATAATTAAGCATTTTAAGTCTGGCTTTATATGCTCTGATTTTTAAATGACTAAGCAATGAGGATTTTATGACTTCTTAGAGACTGTTTCACACAAAACACACATATAAGCTGTTGTAGAAATGTCCTTGTACAGTTTCACCTCATTACTCCTCTTGGACTCCTTTCTCCTTGCTGTTTAACCTTTACAAACAACTGTGGCCTTCTTGTCTTTTTTTGGTTAATGCTTACATTGACAGTTATACATGTTTTGTAAACATTGTAAAGCTTCCCTGATTGCCTGGAATGTTCACGGCTGGACATTTTGTTTAGTTTGAGATCCTGGGAAAACTAAGGGTTAAATAAAAGGAAAACATTTTAGTGTGTAACTTGTTATTATAAATCTTTGTGAAATGTATTCATCTGCTTTCTGGTCTTAGAGAGCTCTATATGCTGAAGGCAAGTTATGTCTGTCTTTCTTAGCTGGTTGACTGACTTGTATGACCATCTGAACATCACTGATCTTTGTGCAATACTATACATTTCGAAGGAGTTAGGGGATGGAGCTAAATTTGTATTGACCCTAGAACTCCAGAGTTTTGACCCAATTGTATATATGTGTGTGTTACTGATTAGCTCAAAATTTTGAGTATTTGAATTTTGGCTCACAAATATTTTATTTGACATGTGATAAGGAACTCTGTGTGTGTTTCTATGAGAGAGAGAAAGAGAGAAAGAGAGAGAGAGAGGAGAGAGAGGAGAGAGAGAGAGAGAGATTGATGCTCTAACCATTCTCTTTTTTTCACATCTGTATTAGGAATAGCATCCTTTCACTTATTTAGGGAAATTTTAAGGAAAATATATTTAAAATTAAATACTGTGTGAAAAAATGAAAGCCAAAGCTATTAGAATAATAAAGATCATATATAATTTTTTTGGCACTTAAAGGTTAACTTTAAATAATGCTAGAACCAATGCTGAATTAGTGTTCTCAAATATCAGTCCATAAAGAGTTTTATCAAAGCTAGATAGTAACAAGGGCATCTCTTCTTGCTATGCAGTACATCTTTTAATTTTTCTTTTGATATACCTTTTCATATTCATTGTTAAATTTTTATATTTAAAAAGGCCTTTCTTTCTTTACTGCATTACAACGGTACTAACTCTGCTCATTATTATCTGCAGATATGACTGTTCGGTTTTATGCTCTAATATCCTTACAGATTGAATATTATCCAGCAATAACTTGCCCAAATTCATAACCATTCCAATATTTTAAAATTATACTCTCTTTATTGTTTTTGTATTTCTCCATTTGGGGTTGGGCTAGTTCTATTTTGATTTCATTGCTTTTTTAAAATTGCTTGTTACTTTTCATTTAAGTTCATTAGTTAAATTCTCCTTTTATCCTCTGGCTTTGATGTTTTAGGTTATTTTATATTGCAACTTTTTTCAGTATATACATAATGTCTGTGTATAAATTCTATGGAAATTGTATTATTTTATAATGTTGGTGCTTAATATTTAAGAACATCAATCTGTAGCTTGATATAGGCAATTTATGAAAGGCAGTTTAGTCACTTTAATGTGTTTTAATTAATTTTATTTTTTACTGTTTCAATATTCACTGGCTAGTTTTTCTTCGGAATTTCTTGTACATTTGCAAAACCCTTTTATGGTCTCTTTATTGTTCCCTTGACTTGAATGAATAAACTCATGCTCCTCTTTTCCACCTTCATATCTTACTAGGGAGGCCTTGGCTAACTATATTTATATTCTGGTTTATCCCCACATCTCCATTTGCAATATTGTTCCTCCTAACATTGCTACAATATGGCCAAGCTCAATCTCTAGGTTTTTCTTTGTTCATCCCATTCCATTCACAGAACTAAGGGCAGTCAGTGTCTCATGAAACCTCAATGACTCTTTTATTTTATTTTTTAGGTTGGTGATTAATTCTCACATTTTCATGATGGTTTGTTTTCCATTTGTTTGTATTTAACTAGTTTAATTATTCCCAAATATTCTTTTCTTTGTTTCCTCTTTTCTCAGAATACTTCAAGTTCATATGCTTTTGTCTTTCTGGGCTTTATAAACTAGTTCTCGTTGTAAACCAGGTAGTCAGGGATCACTGAGTCTGAGCTTCCTGCTCTACGCGGTCTCAATTGCTTCTCTCTTACAATGTTGAAATCGATCCAAGTTTAACTTCCTTTGGTCCTTAATACTGCACTTATCTATAATTGCTACCTTAGTATTTCCTTATAAATTCTGCATTGAGTCATTTTAAGCACTTTAGGGCTTTATCTAGATATTAATAGTATTTTCTACTCCCATCACCAGTTTGTCAATGACATGGAGAATTCTCAAACTTTAAATCAGCCATATAAAGGCTAGCATAATAGTTCTGAATCTAGACAAATAAAATTTAAGAGGGAGAGTAGCCTACAGTGTCAACCACATCATTGTGTGCTTGAGATAAGTATGACAGTGATTGAACTATGTCAATGTCCTTTTCGAACCATTATTGCAATCATGCTTTTTAAAAATTTTTATTTAGTGAAGGAAAATGTGATTTGTGCAAAGGCAAATGAAAGCTAATGATATACGAAAAAATAACACTGGGTACCTGATTCTCCATCCTGATGACTATTCTCTTGAATAGAGGCAGCAAAATAGAAAATAAAGTAGAAAGTGTCCTGGCTGCGACCCCAGGTGCCTATGCTTTATAACTAATTTGATCACATAAGCTCTATGTTTGAGTAAGCTACATTCCCCTATTGTACCTCAGTTGGAATTAGGTAGCTGAAATAAACATTCCTACAATCACTTTCTAGCTCTAAACTTCTATTTTTCCATAAGAGGCCGGGATTGGATGGAGCTTTGGGGATCAACCTTAGTTACTGATTACATAAATGGCTCACAAAAGCCAATTCCATAAAGGACTATTGTTGGAAGTGGTATAAGAATGAGTCATCCTTTTTAGACAGGTTTTTTTTGCATTCAAATCTTAGTTGAGTCAAGAGCTATACAATCTTATCAGATAGATATTTGCCTTCTGGAAAATCAACCTTTTAAAATAACTGGGCACCTAGTTTACATTCCTCTGGAATTTGCCTCTCCTGGTTTATTATTTTCTTATCCTACTTTACTGCTTGTAAGCCATTATTGGCTTCTTAAAGATTCAGGCCTAATAGCCATAATTCTTTCCAGTGTCTCAATTAGATATTCTTAACTTCATAATGTTGCTGGGTGCTGCTGTACAGATGTTATTATTCACCCTGAGGATAGATAACATTTTAGTGTTAATGAGCTGATCCTTTTAAAATGATGAACTTTGGGGGATTCATAGGTCTGTTAGATCTGTTATTATGATTGTGATTTATTAGCCAAATTTATTTTGTGTGCCTCCCTGGCTCATGACACTTGAAAAAGAATATGGCTACCAATTATTAAAATTTTATTCCACTTTACTGCCACATTTAGTATAGCCCAAGGAAAAAAAGATCAGAAATGAAATGTGCATTGATGTGCCTGCTGATCCTTTCTAAAAGGACTTTTGTCTTGTAGCATACCAACCAGCTTATCAATATAAGTGTAGAAACTTTAATGACAGTATTGGTTGCATCAGTAAACATTCTGAGAGTCTGTTGAGAACCAGTCTTACAATCTTGTTAGTTTTTGACAGAACTTTTAAAGTAAATTGCTGAATTGAAAACTCCAATCTATTATGACATGATGTCATCCAATAGGTCATTGGAGCACTGAGTTGTTTAATATGAATTTCAAAAGCATGTTATGATTCATACTAATTGAGTACCAAAAGGTTGACCTTACATGGTAGCTCTTTATCTAGAAAAATAAACTTATTATAATGTAAAACAGGATTGGTTTTATTGTATTTAACATATCCTAGATTGATGAAATGTTTGGTAGTGTCTTGAGAGATTAGAGTGTAGTTGACTATGATGAATGTGTGGCTTCCCTTAAAAGTCTTCTAAAGAGGCAAGTAAGATATGCAATGACTTGATGACATGAATAAAATTATGACAGAAATCCATAATGCAAAGTTAAAGAGAGCCACAAGTATAAAATAAAGACATATTGAATAAGAATAACCATAGCAACAGCAATAAGGAAATCTGGAGAAGAGTCTGACTGCTTAGAACTTCCACTGAAAGGGAGCTCACAGTACCCCTCAGTCCGCTGTAGGGCCCCAAAGGGACTGAAACAGGATCTGCATCTTTCATGTCTCACAAAAATCAACTCATGGTGGATAACAGACTTAAACCTAAGGCATGAAAC